>PVKH010002037.1:0-28348 GCA_004027955.1 Chaetophractus vellerosus
AGAGAAACAGATTAGGCACAAAGATATGGAAGTTAAACAACACACTCTTAGACAAACAGTGGGTCAAGGAGGAAACTTCAAAAGAAATAAGTAACTACTTGAAATGAATGAAAATGGCAACACAACATATCAAAACCTATGGGAAGCAGGCAAAGCTGTACTGAGAAGGAAATTCATAGTCATAAATGCATATATCAGCAAAGAAGAAAGAGCTAAAATTGAAGATCTAACTGCAAACCTGGAGGAACTGGAAAAAGAACAACAAACTAACACCAAAGGAAGTAGAAAGAAGGAAATAATAAAGATTGTAGCAGAACTAAATGAAATAGAAAATAAGAAAGCCCTGGATAAAATATACAGAACTATTAGAAAAGATCAATAAAATTGACAAACCTTTAGTCAGACTAACAGAGAAAAAGGAGAGAAGATGTAACTACACAAAATAAGAAAAGGGGATATCACCACTGACCCCACAGAAATAAAGAGTATCATAATAGAATACTTTGAAAAATTATATGCCAACAAGAATGATAATTTAGAGGAAATGGACAAATTCCTAGAAACTCACAAGCATTCTACATTGACAAAAGAAGAAATTGATGAACTCAACAGACCAATCATAAGTAAAGAGATAGAATCAGTCATCAAATACCTCCCAACTAAGAAGAGTCCAGGACCAGATGGATTCACAGGTGAATTCTAATAAATATTCCAGACAGAACTAACACCAATCCTGCTTAAACTCTTCCAAAAATTAGAAGTAGAAAGAACATTGTCTAACTAATTCCACAATGCCAATATTACCCTAACACCAAAGCCAAACAAAGATGCCACAAGAAAGGAAAATTACAGACCAATCTAATGAACCTAGAAGCTCAACAAAATATTGCTAATCACATTCAACAACATATCAAAGGAATTATACACCATGACCAAGTTGGTTTCATCCCAGGTATGCAAGGATGATTCAACTAAAGAAAATCAATGAATATAATACACCACTTAAACAATTGAAAGGAAAAAAAATCAAATGATCATCTCTATAGACAGAAAACACATTCAATAATATACAGCACCCTTTCCTGATAAAACCACTGCAAAACACAGGAACAGAAGGAAACTTATTGAACATGATAAAGGGTACATATGAAAAACCCACAGATAACATCATCTTCAAGGATGCCCACTATCATCACTCTTATTTAACATTGTCTTAGAAGTACTTGCTAGAGCACTGAGGCAAGAAAAATATATAAAAGGCATCCAAATTGGAAAGGAAGCAGTAAAAATTTCACTATTTGAAGACAACATGATCCTATACATAGAAAGCCCTGAGAAATCTACAACAAGGCTTCTTGAATTTATAAATGAGTTCAGTAAAGTCGCAGGCAATAAGATCAAAGCTCAAAAATCAGTAGCCTTTCTGTACACCAATAATGAGCAATCTGAGGAGGAAATCAAGAAAAAATACCACTTACAATAGCAACTAAAAGAATCAAATGCCTAGGAATAAATTTAACCAAAGATGTAAAGGACTTATATACAAAAAACTACACAACACTTTTAAAGGAAATCAAAGAAGACTTAAATAAATGGAAGAATATTCCTTGTTCATGGATAGGAAGATAAAACATCATTAAGATGTCTATCCTACCCAAACTGATCTACAGATTTAATGCAATACCAATAAAAATCAACACAGCAATTTTTACTGAATTGGAAAAACTAACTATGAAATTTATTTGGAAGGGCAAGAGGCCCTGAATAGCAAAATACATATTGAAAAAGAAAAATGAAATCAGAGGAATCACACTGCCAGACTTTAAAACATACTACAGAGCTACAGTGGTCCAAACTACATGACATTGGCATGAGGATAGACATAGTGACCAATGAAAACAAATTGAGAGTTCTGATATACATCCTTTCTTATACAGTCATCTGATATTTGACAAGGACACCAGGCCCACTCAGCTGGGAGAGAATGGCCTCTTCAACAAATGCTGTTGGAGAACTGGATATCCATATCCAAAAGAATGAGAGAGGAACACCATCTCACACCTTATTCAAGAATCAATTCAAGAGGGATCAAAGATCTAAATATAAGAACCAAGACCATAAAGACCATGGAAGGTAATGTAGGGAAGCATCTACAGGACCTTGTAATAGGAAATGGTTTCATGAACTTCACACCCAAAGCACAAGCAGTGAAAGAAGAAATAGAGAAATGGGATCTCCTCAAAATTAAAAACTTTTGTACCTCAAAGGATGTTATCAAGAAAGTAAAAAGGCAGCCTACCCAATAGGAGAAAATATTTGTCAACCTTATATCTAATAGGAGCCTAATATCCTGCATATATAAAGAAATCCTACAACTTGAAAATAAAAAGCCAACCAACCCATTTAAAAAATGGCTAGCAACCTGAAAAGACACTTCTCCAAGGAAGAAATAAAAATGGCTAAAAAGCACTTGAAAAGATTCTCAACATCACTAGCTATTAGGGAAATGCAAATCAGAGCTACGATGAGATATCATCTTACAGCCATTAGAATGGTGACTATTAAAAAAACAGTGGACTGTAAGTGTTGGAGAGGATGTGGAGGAATGGGAACCCTCATCCGCTGCTGGTGGGAATGTAGACTAGTGCAGCCATTGTGGAGGACAGTTTGGCAGTTCCTCAAAAAACTAAGTATAAAAATTCCATATGATTCAGCAATTCCACTGCTGTGTATATACCCAGAAGAATTGAAAGCAAAGACACGAACAGATATATGAACACCAATTTTCATAGTGTCATTATTCACTACTGTCAAAAGTTGGAATCAACTCAGGTGCCCATTAACAGATGAATGGATAAACAAAATGTGGTACATACGTACAATGGAATATTACTCAGCAGTAAGAAGGAATAAAGTACTAACACACAGGATAACAGGGATGAATCTTGAGGGCCTTATGTTGAGTGAAGCAAGCCAGACATTGAAGGGTGAACAGGTCATGACCTCACTGATATGAATTAATCAAATTGAGCTGACTCAGAGAACTATTGTCTGGAACATAGGTTTACAAGAAATAGAAAGGTAGAAGGTCATTAGCCAACACCTGTAGGGTTGTAATCTATGGTAAGGTGAAATTGTGTAGTTTTGTAATGAAGGGATATTATAGGAGGGTAATGATATTATTGGGTTGGGTGGTGCAGGTTTGACAGGTGGGTAGATTGGGAAGGGTGGGTAGAAGGTCCAGGGTATTGGGGGGTGGGCTGGGAGAGGGACCAGGTGAACACTGAGTATTTGGGGATATGTGGTTGAAAGTACAAAGTTGGGAGTGCTCTTATGGCAATATGGCAAGGAAGGGTAGCTGGTTTAGGGTGTGGGATGGGGGGGGGACATCCGGGGCAGGGAGCACCTGGAACAGGCTTCTAGGGAGTGTGTGAGTGATCGTTCTGTTATAATGTGTTCTATCAGTGGGTGGAGACCCACAGAACGAGTGGGAACATGTTGGACTCTCATCCTTGGGAGGACCGATTTGTTCACAAATAGACAGGTGGGAGTCTCTCGAGAACATGGGGGGTTCCTAATAGGGGAGGAAAAACCAGAGTGTCAAGACCTCAGTCTTGTTACATGTAACTATGAATCTTGCCATCCAAGGAGTGAATTCAAGGGGTCACCGTGGGCCCTGAGGGGAGGGGGAGGGAGGAATAGAATAGATCAAATGGGATTTTTAGTGGGCAGTGGAAGTGTTCTACATGATCTTACAATGATGGACACAGGATATAGTAAATATCATAAAAATTTATAAAAGAATACAGTCAAAAATGTAAACCATAATGTAAACCATTGACCATGTTTAGTAGCTATGTTTAACTATTTGTATATTAGTTATAACAAAGGTACCATCCACATATAAAAGAGTATTAACATGGGGGAGGAGGAAAAGGGGAGGATGCTGGTATATGAGAGTCTCTTGTATTCTGTGTGTGATTTTGCTGTGACCTAAAACTACTTTGAAAACAAAATGAAAAATAGTGAGATACTGGGGAATAACTGGGCAAAGGTGCCATGGCACAGACAGGACACCAGATATTAGGGTGATAAAAGGCAAAATGTAAAAAAAAAAGTTTTTTTAAGCATTTTTCATTATTTTAAATGTCCCAATCTTTTAATTTTATTATATTTTTGGTTTTTAAAAAATTTTTATGTATTTTACTTCTTATATTTAAACTTATCATCGTTTCATTTTCCTATTAAGTGTATTCGGCTATTGTAATGGCTTCATTCTTGAAGAAGCTTTGGATCACAGAAGGGTTACAAATGGGGTGGGGGAGTATTGCTGGTGTGGGGTATCAGTGATGGGGGATGCATGAGAGGAAGTTCACCTAACCATGCATATAAGGTATATAAAAATGTTCAAATATTCATGTGGCATTGTCACAGTGGGTGGAGACTCACACAATAACCAAGAGAATACTGAATTCCCTTCCTGAAGAGCTCTGCCACATTCTCTAAGGGAGCAGCAACAGTCCTCTGAGTGCAGGGGCAGTGACTGGCTAAGGAGGCTGATCAACTGATGGACCCTTGATATTGATGACTAGGCTTATGAGACTTTGCTCTTAAAATTGAAACTTAGCCTATTGTTATGCAGTGCCTAAGGGTTGCCTCCTGAAAGCCTCCTTGTTGCTCAAATGTAGCCTCTCTCTAAGCCAAACTCAGCATATGAATGCATTACCTTTCCCCCAGCATGGGACATGAATCCTGGGGATGAGCCACCCTGGCACCAAGGGATTGCTACCAAGCACCAACTAGCAATGCAACTGGAAAAAGACCTTGAGTAAAAGGGGGAAAAGGTAAAGACAAATGAGTTCATATGTCTACGAGACTTCAAAGTGAGTCGGGAGGTCATCCCAGAGGTATTGCTTACGGACATCTCAGTAGGCTCTTATAGACTTCCAAAGTGGATTCTAACCCAAATAGTGGGGCTCCTGAGGGCTCTGGAGACACCCAGGTCCTATGGTCAGGGCAGGTAGCTCCAGAGTTTGGTGTCTTGCCAGTGGCCCCTACTTTGGAGTTTGTGCTCTTTTTTTTTTTTTAAAAAAGATTTATTTATTTTATTACATATCTCCCCTCCCCCCCAATGCGGCGATGCGCCGAGACTGGTCACTGCGCAGGCGTGGCTTTCCCTGCTTGTGGGCGGCTTCTGCTTCCATTCACGGCCGGCTCTCAGTTCACGGGTGGCTGGCTGCGCTCCATTCGCGGGCAACCTGCCTTGCCCGTGGCGGCTTTTGCCCTGTCCGTGGCAGCTTTTTGCCCTGCCCACGGTGGCTCTGGCCCACCCATGGCGGCTTGCCATTCTCAAGGCGGTCTGCCTGCTAGGAGAGGTCCCCGGGAATCGAACCCAGGGCCTCCCATGTGGTATGCCGGTGCCCTATCCACTGGGCTATCCAGCCGGCCCATGGAGTTTGTGCTCTTGAGAATGACAGTGTTTGACTCAATTATGTCTTCCCTGCACTTGGCTCATCTGTCCCTTCTATTTAAACCTATACTTGGTGCTGGAGTTTGTCGGTGTACATCCAGAGACTTGAGTCTCTGGGCTGTCCATTTGCAACCTAGGCCTGGAACCTTGGCAGAGTTGCAACACCTACTCTACAGCTCATTGGACTCACCCAAGACAACTGGTGGGGAGATGATGATGGACAATGGCCATCCCAGGGAACAAAGAGAGTCTGCAGCTGCAGGCAGGATAGTCCTATCCATCTTCCCCATGCAATATAAGCCCCCTCACACTTGCAGGTGGAGTGGACATCACCATCCCAGAATCCCCAGGATTGGGGGAAGAGCTATGGACTAGAGTGGACTTACTGGTATTCTACTGTAGACATATTGTGATTCTAGCAATGCAAGAACTTACAACATTGATGTGGAGCCAGTGGCCACTGGAGGCTCTGGGGGCAGGGAGAGGGAAAAACAGTTATAATACAGGGGCTTTTTTGGGACTTGGGAATTGTCCTGAGTGATGTTGCAATGACAGATATAGGGCATTTTATATCATCACATAACATGCAGAACTGTGTGGGAGAGAGTGTAGGCTACAATGTGAACTATGGTCCATGCTTAATGGCAAAGCCCCTGGATGCATTTATCAATTGCAAATGTGCCACACTTATGAAGGATATTTATGTGGGATGGTATGGGAGGTGTGGGGAGTAAGGCATATGGGAATTCCTATATTTTTTGTGTATCATTTATGTAATCTAAGTATCTTTCAAAAAATATAAAAATTAAAAAAATATTTTACTAACATACAAAAAAAGTTCAAAGTGGCACGGCAAGGTATATCAGTAACTAATTGAATGTAAGCAAAGACTTTACTGTGATAATAGCTTGTCGACAAGGCAATTAAATGGAAAATGTAAAACAGAAAAAAGAAAGGAGTATGGTGATATAGAAAAATAAGTAAACAACAAGAATGGAATCAAAAGTTTGTTCTATGAAAATATCAATGAATTGGTGAATTTATAGCAGCTATTATCAACAAAAAACGAGAGAAGACACAAATGGTCAATATCTTGGACATTTCTCCATATTTCACAGACTTTGAAAGGGTAATGGGGAAATAATGTGAACAATTTTATGCTAATAATTTTGACAACCTAGGTAGAATGTACAAATTCCTTGAACAATACAAACTACTATTCTATCAACTACTGAAAGAGTAGTGTTGAAAAAAATCAATTCTAGTTAAGAATTTTTGAGTCATTTCAATTCTGTTACTTCTGCTTCATGGATTTTGAAGTTCTGTAAATAAAATCATATATATTTAGGATTTTTCTGTTTCCTGAAGCTCTTGATTCTTGGGGATATTCCTTGTTCTGAAATTTAATTTATCTTATAATAATATAGCTATTCCATATTTCTTATGATTTGCATAGAAAAATTTCCCACATATTTTATCTTTAACTTATCTGAATATTTTATATTGATTATATGTTATAATTTTGCATATACTGTGTAACGGTTTGAGTTTTATGTAATTATGAATTCCAAAAATATAAATTGGATTATGCTTGTGGACTCATCTGTTCATCTGGGCATGATTGGTTTATGATGAGGGCGTTGACTGGGCCGCCTCAGGAGGGTGTTGGGCCCCGCCCCTCAGTGGGTGTGGTCTCAGTATAAAGGCTAGGCAGCAGATTTGAGTTGCAGAGATTTTGAGAAGCAGTTTTGAGATTTGGAGAAGCAGATTTGAGAAGCAGTTCTGATGTTGGAGTGAGCCGATCGCCGGATAGTCTACAGCTGGCCTTGTGGAGAGGCGCAACGCATAGAGAACCTCATGGTCTACAGCTGAACTTGTGGAGGAAACAGAAGCTAAGCCCGGAGAGAAATGCAGCCCTGGCAGGAGAGGAACCCAAAGGCCTGAGCCCTTGCAGACGTCGGCAGCCATCTTGCTCCAACACGTGGACTTTGGTGAGGGAAAAACTTTATGCTTTGTGGCCTGGTAACTGTAGGCTTCTACCCCAAATAAATACCCTTTATAAAGACCGACCAATTTTGGTATATTTTCAGGAGGCACTTCTGTGGCTGACCGAAACATACTGGTATAATAAAATTAATTTTACCCATTTCTTTTATTTTCAATGTGGTTACTAGAAAATTTAAAGTTACTTATATGACTTGAATTATATTTCTTTGGGAAGTGCTTCTCTTGGATGTTCAAGAAATGGTGACTGCAAAATGACTAGAGCTATTTTACACAAGAATTTTCTTGCCTCATTTGCTTTTCTGTGCATTTGTTTTTCTCTTCCTTTTCTTCATCCTAGTTCCTTACAGCACAGTTTTTGTTTCATATATGTAATAACTCTCTTAACTCTTTGAGAATATTATTGTTTGTGTGTTTGTGCTATACAGTTCTTTTTTCTGCATTGCCTTTTCCTTAAGTTGCATTTCTATTATTTTTTTGATTCAGCATCCATTTTCATATTTCCTTTGCTCAAATATTATATATTAGTGTGATGGTTAGGTTAATCTGTCACCTTGGCCAGGTAATGGTGCCCAATTTTTGGATTAAGCAAGCACTGGCCTGATTGCCACTGTGAGGACATTTGGTGGCCCTAAATCAGTATGTTGATTGTATTCATGGATGGTTAGATCTACAATTACCTGAGAAGATTGCCTTCAACAATGAGAGAAGTCTCAACCAGCAGTTGAAGGCTTTAAAAGGAGAAGTAATGGTTCTGGAGACACCCATACACTATAAGCAGAGCTGACAGCTCAGGAGTGTAGTGCCCTGACAGTGGGCCCTACTTTGGAATTTATGTTCCCCAGTGTGACAGAGTTGGATTCAGTTGTGGTTTCCCTATTCATGGTTTGTCTGCCCCTTCTATTTGAACCTATAGTTAGTACTAGAGTTGGCAGTTTTATGTCCAACAGACTTAAATCTTTGGGCTTTCCATGTTCCAGTTGGGCCCTGAATTTCAACAGAGTTGCAGCACCTACTCTCCTGTTCACTGGACTCACCCAGGACAACTAACAAGGAGATGATGATTGACAATGACCTCCTCAAGGAAGAGAGAGAGTCTGCAATTGAAATCAAGATAGTTCCATCCATCTGCCCCATGGGATCTAAGCCCTCTCTTAATTAGAAGTCAAATGGGCACCACCATGCCAGAAACCTCAGGATTGGGGAATGATGAATGATAGACTAGGGTAGACTTGCTGTTATTCTACTATAGACCTATTGTGATTCTAGCAATAGGAGAACCATTATCACTAATGTGGAGACAGAACTGGAGGTTCTGAGGGGAAGGAAAGAGAAAAATAGGTATAATTTGGGGGCATTTTCTGGACTTGGGAACTGTCCTGATTACGTTGCAATGACAGATACAGGTCATTATATATTTTGTCATAACTTACAAAATTGTGTGGGACAGAGTGCAAACTACAATGTAAACTATAATCCACACTTAGTGGCAATGTTCCAAAATGTGTTCATCAATTGTAAAAAATATACCACACTAAGGAAGGATGTTGTTAATGTGGGAAAATGTGTGAGGGGTAGGAAGTGGGGCATATGGGAATCCCATGTGTTTTTTATGTAACATTTATGTAATCTAAGTATCTTTTTTAAAAAATTAAAAAGTATATTATAAAAAAAGGAATGATGATTTCAGCAGTCAAAGAGAGAATTTCCATTTCTTTAGCCAGTCAGCTCCTCCTGGGGAAATCATCAAAAACTTTCATCAGAGTTCCAGCTTGCATCCTGCCTTATGGAATTTGGACTTGTACATTTCCACAGTCACATGAGACAATTTTACAAAATCTCTTAATATTTACAGATATCTCCAGTTGGTTCTGTTTCCCAAGAGAACCCTGACTAATACTACTAGACTGGCCATTCACTTTGAGGTTGGTACAAAAAATAACTGAATAGAAGCTCTTGATAGATGAGTATTCTATAGTCTTACTGGACACCTTTTTGAAGTGAACCCCCTATATAAGCAACTTTAACTCTTTTCCCCATGACTGGTCCGATTCTCTGTAGAAAAATCATCCATACTCTTGCTAGATGTATATAAACCTGGCTATTAGAGTACTTGGAACATATGGAAATAAAAGTTGGAAGGTCTCAGAATTCAGAATTCAGTACACTTAGTTTATTTAGTATAATACCTCTGATTTCAACCACATCTGATGGGACCAAATACAAAAAGCCCCTGTTCATTCTCTTAAGAGAATAAATTTTCAGACTTCTAAAGAAGTGAGGGAAGAACATTTATCTGGCTGTTCAGAGTGGATAATGACTCTGTTACTCATAAAATTGTGTTTCTATTGGTCAATTTTTTTGTCCTTGTAAATGTATGACTGTAAAAAATATCTTTAGTTCTTTTAACAAGGTTTCAGGATATACCAAGGGTTAATGCATGTGTTCAGCTCAAAGTATTCAACCAGAATTTCCATAATTTTGTAAATTACTTAATGTTTTGTGTCTTAATTTCCTCAATTACACAATAGGGATAATAAAAATATCTGCCTCAAAAGATAATTGTGATGAGTGACTTTATGTATGCTCAGTCCTCCTTTCCAGGCACATAAGGCTCTATTTGTTTCCATTAGTATTGTTAAACAATGCATGTGTGTGTGTGTATATTTATATTTATATTTATATTTATATTTATATTTATATTTATATTAGCTCCTTGAGATAAGACACCTCTTTATATCAGATAAGTATATTCTTTAATTTTTAGGCTTTAAGCTTTCAAACACAGCTTTAATATTTAGTTTATAAGAGTGTAAGCAGCTTCCTGTAAATACCTGTATTCATAGTTGCTTCTGTGGTAAGCTTTGAGCTACTCGAGGACAGGACGTTGCTTTCTGTTTCTGTAGAATGTGATATAATTCAAACTTATAGTAGGCTTTCAGAAATAATTGTGTAGATTTTCATGTAGATTGTATAGATTGTGTAACACCATACTTCCTAGATACTATGGAGAATTATTCTTAATTACTCTGTCACTCTGGATAGGCTAGGCTCTGTTGCAGTAACAACCCTAAATTTCAGTGTCTTGTACACCAAACATTCACTTCTCATGCACTGAATATGCCTATGTTGGGCTGGCTGTGGCTCTGCTCCGCATGCCGTATTCACACTGGGACTAGCCAAACCGACCAGCCTCTACCTGGAATATTGTTAGGCTGCAGAAAAAGTAAAAGAGATCAAGCCAAAGCATCCACTTTCTCAAGCTTCCTGTATGGAATTGAGAATATATTACTTCCACCAACATTTTTGTCTGCGACAAGTCAAATCTACAGGGAGTGGAAGAGAAAAATGTGAACAGAAATACAATCTATCATTTCCACCTAAATCCTGCTTTTAAAAATAATCTTTACTGGAAGTTAAATATACTTTCTATTGCCTTTAGGAATAGTAAATTGCATTAGACCTAATGCTTTTCTAAGGTTGTACATCACTTTGTCTTAGGTATATCTTATTGAAATTTCAAGTGGGGATGATAATACTAGTTCTATTATTCTTCAATTTGATAGCTAACTATAATCATTGCAAAGTTTTACTCTTTTAAGTTGTCTTTATTTAAAAACCCATGTATTTACTTATAATTTTAGTTTTGTCCTTTAACACTTTTTCTAGCTCTAATACTTTGCCAGAGCTATAGTACAAGAATTGCACAACCATTGCAGACACAAATAAATATTTTTTCCCTAGGGAAAAATAGGTTCATATTAGCATCTTTGATAACACCTATTATTTTAAAAACTCTGTTGGTCACATAATGACATAGTATTTCCTCTTGGAACAGAATTCAGAAATTCTTATATCCTTATCTGAATTCCCATAAGATAGCACAAGCCAAAATTCCCTATAGAGTAAATTGTTAGGTGGAAAATTAAAAGCTCTCAAATAAAGCAATGTTCATTTTCCTATTATCCATCTATTTTTTTTTAATTCTGTGACCTATCTGCACCTTTTAACCTTCAAAGCTTATGTGACACAATACATTTTCATCTCTCTAAGTTATTTTGCTTGAGTGGCTGTCATGTGAGACTAATAATCACTATTTGAACAGCATCTAAATTTCTGCATCATGTTCTATTTAAGTCTGTTAGGTCTAATACAGTTATTGTATTATTTAAGCTCTCTGTTTCCTTATGGATCCTCTGACCAGATGTTCTATCCAAAGATAAGCCTGGTGTGTTGAAGTCTTGAACTATTAATGTAGAGATGCCTATTTTTCCCTGCAGTTTTGCCAGTGTTTGCCCCATGTATTTTGGGGCACCCAGGTTAGGTGCACAAATATTTATTATAGTTATTTCTTCTTGGTGAATTGCCCCTTTTATTAGTATATAATGACCTTCCTCATTTCTTATAGTAGTTTTGCATTAAAATATATTTTGGGGGCCGGCTCGATAGCCCAGTGGATAGGGCGCCGGCATACCACATGGGAGGCCCTGGGTTCGCTTCCTGGGGACCTCTCCTAGCGGGCAGACCGCCTTGAGAATGGCAAGCCGCCATGGGTGGGCTGGAGCCGCCGTGGGCAGGGCAAGAAGCTGCCATGGACATGGCAAGAGCCGCCACAGGCAGGGCAGGTCGCCCGCGGATGGAGCGCAGCCAGCCACCCGCGAACTGAAAGCCGGCCGTGAACGGACGCAGAGACCGCCCACAAGCAGGGAAAGCCGCGCCTGCGCAGTGACCACTCTCGGTGCATCGCCGCAGTGGGGGGAAGGGGAGATATGTAATAAAATAAATACATCTTTAAAAAATAAATAAATAAATAAATAAAATAAAATCTATTTCATCCAATATTAGTGTACCTATTCAGTTCTTTTTTGGTTATATTGTGTAATATCTTTTTACAACCTTTTATTTTCAGCTATTTGTGCCCCTCCATCTAAGGTGAGTCTCTTGTAGACAGCATTTAAATGGCTCATATTTTTTTTATCCATCCTGCTGGTCTGTGTCTTTTGATTGGGGAGTTCAATCCATTAACATTCAATGTTATTATTGCAGAGGAATTAATTACTTCATCTATTTTATCCTTTGCCTTTCAATTTTCATATCTTACTATTGTCTGTCTTTTTAACCTTTTAGTTACCCTTCATTTCTACACTTTTCTCTATGCTTCTCCTGTCTTTTCCTTTCAGATTGCAACACTCCCTTTAATGTCTCTTATAAATCTAGTCTCTTGGTGACATACTCTCTCAGTTTTTGTTTATTTGTGAAGACTTTAAACTAATCCTCATCTTTGAAGGACAGTTTTGTCAGATAAAGGATTCCTGGATGAAAGTTTTTCTCTTTCACTACCTTGAATATATCATACCACTGTCTTTTCACTTCCATGGTTCCTGATGAGCAAACAGCTTTTAGTTTTATGGCACATCAATTGTATGGGATAAATGTGATGAATTGCTTTTCTCTTGTTGCTTTCAGAAGTCTGTCACTATCTCTATCATTTGCCATTCTGTAAATATGTGTCTCGGACTAGGTCTATTTGGATTTACTCTGTTTGGGATGTGTTGTCTTTCTTGGATATTGATATTTATGTCTTTCATAAGGGTTGGGAAAATTTCAGCCATTATTTCCTCAAATATTCTTTCTGCCCCTTTTCCATTATCTTGTCATTCTGCGACATCCATAGCATGTATGTCTGTTCATTTCATGCTGTCATTCAATTCTTTTTCATTCCTTTCTCTTTCAATTCTGTTTTTTTTTCAAGTTCAGATGCTCTGTCTTCCAATTAACTTATTTTTTCCTTGGCCAATTCAAATATGCTATCATATGCTTCTAATGTATTTTTAATCTCATCCATTGTGTCTTTCATTTCCATAAACTTTGTTACTTTTCTTTGCAAGCCTTCAAATTCTTCTTAATGTCACCCAGTGTCTTCTTAATATCTTTTATCTATCTAGCATTAATTTCCTTCAATACTTTGATTTGATTTAGGAAATTTGTGTGAACATCATTGACTAGTTGTTTTAAATCCTGTGTCTCATCAGGACAATTTCTTCCTTAGGATGGGTCATGTCTTCCTGTTTCTTAATATGGCTTGTAATTTTTTGTTGATGTTTAGTCATCTGATTATGTTAGTGAGTTTACTCTGATGGTCAATTTCTCTCTCTTGCCTAGTAGATTTGTATCATAGCTCTTTTTCATTTTTTCATTCAGCTTATTCTAAAACTTTAAAAATGCCCTATTTAAATGATCAAAGTAAGTCTAGGGACCCTTTAATGGGGCATAGACCAGATCCAAGGGGGCTTGGGAATAGGGACAAGAGAGCCTCCAAAAAGTCTTTTTTTCCTTCACTTTCCTGGTTTTCCAGCAGATAGTGCTCTTAAGCAAACCTTTCCACAAAGGTGATTCTTTCAACCTTTTCTGGCCTGTTTCTGAGCCAGTTAAAACCACAATTCAAAGTAGGCCCTACTGCCTAACCTCACCAAAGAGAATCCATACTCAGTCCCTACCACACCTTCCCTCTCCCTAGAGGGGAGGATGTCTGTTCCCCTCTCAGTTGTCTACCATTAACTACTAGTTTTACCAGGCTGTTTGCTTCAAGGGGTATGGGTGCCACTTCCAGCAACACTCCCTTCAGATTGCAACACTCCCTTTAATGTCTCTTATAAATCTAGATTTATAAGAGACATTAAAGGGAGTGTAGCTTTCTTTTTGGCCTCTTCATCTCTCTGTCCATTTGAATCAGAATGAGTCTTAATCCTATTGCTGGGGACCTGGTAGAGAAGGCCACAGAGAAAAGCCATGAGAAGAGCTGGAAGCTGGAAGTCAGTGGAAGCTGGAAGAGAAAGGAGAAAATATAGACATGTGAATTACTATATGGCAGAAAACCCAAGGACCCATGAATTTCCTGGAGCCATCCCCAGAATGCCAAAGTCTTCGGGGAGAAAGCAACAGATTCTTAACACCTGATTTTGTATTTCTCCTAGCTCAAAACCATGAGCCAATAAATTCCCTTTGTTTAAGCTAATCCATTGTATGATATTTGTTTAAGCAGTTGGGAAACTACGACTTGTGTTGGCACATAAATTTGAAATAAACTTTTAATTTTGGAATAGTTTATACTTAGAGATAAAATGGGAAGATACTGTAGGGGTCCATAATCATGACTGTTTCCCATACTTTCCTTGCTTTTGATGAACTTGACAGTTTGAGGAAGTACTACTTAGGTATTTTTTTAGAATGCTCTTCAATAGAGATTTGTCTGGCTATTTTCTCATGATTAGCCTGGGTTTATAAGTTTCTTGAAGGAATACAAAGTAAAGCACAAATCTTATCAAATAATAACAAGGTTATATATTGTCAATATAACTTATCACTGTTAATGTTAATCTTGATCACCTAATAGGTAATGTTTGTGATTTTTTTCATTATAAAAAAATCTTTTATCCCCCCTTTCCCTACTTTATCTTTGAAAAGAAGTTAATATGCCCAGCCCACACTTAAGGGTTGGTGAATTGTTCTCCACCTTCTCTGGGACAGATTACCTACATAAATGATTTGGAATTTTTCTGCATGGGATGTTTGTCTCATCTTCCCTATTTATTTATTTATTCAACCATTTATTTATGTCAATATGTACTAGTGAATATTTATTTTATACACTGAGGATTGAATCATGTTTCCCATTAAGACATGCTCAAGTGCTAAATTTCAGGTCTATGGATGTGAACTCATTTGTAAATAGTATCACTAAATATGTTAATAGTTATGGTGAGTCAGTATGTGGATACAAAGCCATTTGTAAATAGAACCTTTGAAGATGTTATTAGGTAAGGTGAGCTCAAACCAAATTGGGGATGGAACTTAATCAAATATGACTGAAGTCCTTATAAGCAAAAAGAAATTGGACACAGAAGCAGGAACCAGAGGAAGAGAGAGGAAGGAAAAGATCATCATGTGATGGAGGACTGCTGGAAAGCCATCACCAGAATGCTACAGACTTTGGAGAAAGTATTGCCAGGCTGACACCTTGATTTTGTATGTATAGATTCCAAAACTGTGAGGCAATAATTTCCTTCTATTTAAGCCAGCCAGTATGTGGTATTTGTCACAGCAGCCCTGGCAAACTAAGAGAATTGGATTATAAACCAGTTTTTTTTCAAAGTTAATTCTATTAACCAAATGGTTCCAACTTTAGCCATGGTTGCTCTTTCAGTTGTCTCCCATGCTCTTTTTCATACTCTGATCATTGTAGTTTTTAGTTTTATTATTTTATTTTGTTTTGAGTTCTTCTTTACTTTCTGGCATTACAAGATGCTCCAGGCACACCTTGCATATTACTAGTCCCAGTCGTAGAATCAGCCAATCTCTAAGGAATCCTGGTTCCTTTCATTGGAGAATGTTACCAGAAAGATCTGAGATCTATGCTTTAAGTGTGCTCATTTCTGCTGGGTGTCATTGTTTCTAGGTCCTTCCAGCTGATGGAGCAAATTCGCAACCATCTGTATCAATATTAAGCCAAACATAAGTTTATACTAATATCTCCAACTCCATCCCATTACCACATGTACCACTCTACCCTTCTCCCCTTGATTATCTGTAACCTCTCACTCCAACAGGCTCTCATCCTCCACCATCTATTTACTTAATATTTCAATTGCAAAGTACATGTATTTTGGTTTCAGAATTGTTAACCTGCCCCAGCAGGGAAAATAATTTTATCAGCTATAATACAGTACTATGTACAATTTTATTAATGCCTTTAATGTTATAATCTCTCTTCATTTCCAAAGTCACTTAGTTCTTCAACCTTTTTTCCCATTTACCTTTCAGGATGTTGATTCATAAAATTTTATTATACTTAGATTATATTTTCACAGCCTATATTCCATCTTGGGATTCCCAACGTCCTAAGTGATTTTTTAAATTGCATACATTAACCGTCACTCTTTGTGCTATAAAGTTCTATGGGTTTTGACAAAAGCATAGTGTAACCTTCATGACATCATAGAGAATAAATTTATTGTTCTAGAAAGTACTTATTTTCATTTATGCACCCCCACAAAATTCCTGGTAACCACTTAACCATTTACTCTTCCTATAATTTTGCTTTTAAACAGTTATATAGAAACAGCCCAATTAAAAAATAAGAAATTTTTCCAAAGAGGATATACAAATGGCCAATGAGCATATAAAAGATACTCAACATCATTAGCCATAAAGGAAATACAAATTTAAACTACAATAAGATATCTCTTTACACCCACGGGGACTACCATTATTTTAAAAATGGAAAATAAAAAAGTGTTGGAGGTGATATAGAGAAATTGGAACACTAGTGCATTGTTGGTGAAAATGTAAAATGGTGTAGCCACTGTAGAAAGCAATATGGTAGTTCCTCAAAAAGTTAAATATAGAATTACTATATGACATGGCAGATCCACTCTTGGTAGATACTCAAAGAAAGTCAAAACAGAGACTTGGACAGATATTTGTAGACCAATGTCCATAGCAGCATTACTCACAATAGCTAAAAGATGAAAAACAAATATCCATCAAAATATCAAAGGAAAAACAAAATGTGTTACATATATAAAATAAAATATTGGGACATAAGAAGGTATAAATGAAATTTATAAGATATAAATGAAACATGTTGCAACATGAATGAACCTTGAAAACATTTTGCTGAGTAAGATCAGCCAGGTACAAAGTGACAAATATTATATCATGTCATTTATATGAGTTATCTAGAAAGAGTAAATTTGCAGAGACAGAAATTATATTAGAGGCTATCAGGGTATGGAGGGGGAGGGAAGAGTGAAGTATTTTTGCTTGGTGGATTTAAGTGTTTGCACATAATTTTTTAAAAAAAGACATACTACCAGAATCATAGTATGTAGTCTTTCCAGAATGACTTCTTTCATTTAGCAATATGCATTTAAGCTTCCTTCATGTCTTTTCCTGACCTGATAGCTCACTTCTTTTCACAACTGAATAGTAATCCATTTTATGGATGTACCATAGTTGTTTATCCTTTCATGTAGTGAAGGATATCTTAATTGTTTCCAGTTTTTGGTGAATATAGACAAAGCAGCTATCAATATTCATGTGCAGGTTTTTGTGTAGACTTATATCTTCAGATCATTTAGATAAATACCTAAAAGCACAGTTGCTGAATTGTATGATAAAAATATATTTACCTTTACAAAAGCTGCCAAGCTTTCTTTCAGAGTGGCTGTATCATTTTGCATGAACAACACTAGCAATGAATGAGAATTATACAGCAATTGGTGTTATCATATTTTAAATTTTGACTGTTATAATAGCTGTGCAATGATAGCTTATTGTTATTTTGATTTGCATTTCCCTATTGACAAATGATATTGAACATCTTTTCATATGGTTATTGGTGAGTTGTCTGTTCATACTTCTTGTCCATTTTTTAATTGAGGCTTTTGTGTGTGTGTGTGTGTCTTACTGTTGACTTTTAAGAATTCTGCATATATTTTTATATCCTTTACCAGATATGTGTTTTCTCTCCATTTGGGGATTCTATTTTCATTTTCTTTACAATGTCTTTCTCTTAGGAGTTATTTCAATTTTATTAAAGGCCAACTTACCAATTTTTTCTTTCATAGAGAATGAATTTGGTGTTGTTAAAACTGCACCACTCAGCCAAATGTTGCATAGATTTTCTCCTAAGATTTTTCCTACATGCTTTATAGTTTGGCATTTTACTTTTAGGTCTATGGCCCTTTTTATGTTAATTTTTGTTTAAGGTATAAAGACTAAGGCTACATAATTTTTCTTTTTCACTTGTATACATCCAGCATTTCCTGGACCTTTTGTTGAAAAGTCTCTCCTTTCTTCATTGCATTGCTTTTGTGCCTTTGTCAAAAAACAACTGACTTATTTGTGTGGGTCTATTTGGGGGCTGCCTATTTACACAGACCTTTAAATATAGTTATTATAGTGATTAATAAAGCAAGGGATTTGTGAATGAATTCTCAATAGAAAAAGTTAAAAAAATAGAGAGGTATACTGAGTAAAAGTGTAAGTCCTGCTTCATACATTTCTAATTAACTCCTTTCTCCAAGTTTATGCCCTTACAGATTTTTTCTATGGATTTTATACATACAGATTTATATAATTGGGATACTAATATATTTTCTCCATTTTTTTTTTTGCCATTTGAAGTCTATACTAGGGATCATTCCATATCAGTACATACAGGCCCTCTTCATTTTTTAACTAAAGTACAGTATAGTATTCAAAAAAATGGATAATCTGTTTAAACACTGATGAATAGTAGTTGTTTCTACTTTTGTGCTACTACAAGTAGTTCACTGAGTTTAGGCATACTTTTGAATTTGCAAATATTTTATACAATAGATAGCTACAAAGATTTGCATTGGTTTGAGATCATGTATGCTGTCAATGTTATTTAAATTTCTGTTTTTAAATAGTTTTATATTTAAAGAAGAGTTGCAATCATAATGCAGAGTTCCTGTATAACCATTTTCCCAGCTTCCCTTAATACTAACATCGTACATTAATTGTATTTATATAGTTAGGTATAATCATAGATAGATAACACAATTTGCTTTCTAAGGAAGCTGCATACCAATTTATATTACTACCAATACAAAGTAAAACTCTTTTCTGTATGCTTGTTAATAGTGGATTTCATCATTCTTGAAACTTCATCAATTTGATGAGTATGTATACTTTGTAACGTATTTTAAATAGCATTTCCCTGTTTTTTTAGTGAAGATGAGTATATTTTCATCTCATTTTTGCCAAATGTTATAATCTTTGATGAACTTTTTGTTCATTTTCTTGATCATTTTTGTCATATTATCTCCTTAGTTTCTTTCACCCTGACCCACCTTGCACATGTTTATCAACCACCTCTGCAGCAAACACATCTGTGCAGGTCCTACCTATTACTGTTGCCGGAGGGAAACCTGCCATTCATACAGACTTTCTAGATACTCCCATAATTTTTGGACTTGGTTGAGGCACCATAGCAAAGGGAGTGGGATTTGACATTCCAAAAGGGCCAAAACATGCAACATGGAAGGCAAGAACTTCCCCATGGGAGAACTTTGACAAATGAGAGAGAAGAAACAGGAAGGAGTAGGAATAGGTAGATAAATTCCCACTTTCTTCCTTGGTCACATGGACTTTTTTTTTAAATTTCCTATATTTAATTTTCTTCTGCTTTCCTTGCCTCATTTTCTATTTTTTTCTTTCTTCCTTGAGATGCATTTTCCATAAAGCATTGCCACTTAAGACTGATCTCACTTATACTGTTTTCTAGAGAATTTAAGTAAAGACATGATTTTCCTATTATAAAGTCTTTTTCTTACCAACATGCACAATACTATGATATATTATAGAAAATAATTCTTTTCTGATATATACACAAACATTATATATATGCATATATATGATTACCAATATACACTTGTCTATGAAGGTATTAGATGGAACCTCTTAATGAATAAAAGTCTTAAAGTTTTTAGATATTTTGTTCTATCGTTATTTTCATTTATTACTTCTCGAGGGAAGGCTTCTGCAACCCAGATTATTCTAAAATTCTAAGACATTATAGTTTAATATCTTTAATTCAATCTATTTTCAGTTAATTTACACCCAACTCATCACAAACGAACCACTTTCCCTTTAGTCCCAACATGATGGACCCACGCATTTACCTCAGACATAGAGAAGAATAAAACCATTTCTATGGGTCAAACCATTTCCCTTTCAGCAAATGCATTTTCATCTTTAGCTCTTAGTTAAATATGAAGCAATACCTTGCTGAGTTATATTTACCCAAATCCATAGGTATCTTTTTTTTTTTTTTGGTCTTATTATTCCTTAAATTCAGAATCACCTATAACCAACATACTATTTTTATTCTAAATAGTAAAAAAGAAACAATCCCCTCTGAATGGAAGTAGCTGTACAGTTAGGCACCTTGGCAGGCGGTCAGCATCCTTGCACACATTATAAGAAGTTCCCACTTCAGGGCCAAAGCAGCCCTACTTCACACACTGGATGTGAACAGAGATTAGCTGGTTTTCTGCACATAGCTCTCTCGGCCAGGTATACTTGTACGGTCAATAGCACGCTTAAATGGATGCAGTAGTGGCTCTTCCTAAGGCAAAGATACCCATGCCACTCTTTTAAATATGGCAAGAATGATTTATCCTTAAAGGAATCTAGAAGGTAATTTAAGCACATTTAGGAAACAAACATATATAAGGGAGAGAAGGAATAAAGGCAAGTGCATACAGCTTCTGAGATCTTTCTTCTGAGACACTCAATTCCCTAGAGTCTTTTCAAAAGCCCGAGGGTTTCCCTAGGATGCACATATACTCCTGGTGATCTTGTGCTAAAGATTAAATGCAGTTCACCACACCCACAACTTCAATTTATGCAAGCATTCTTATTCCCCACCATCCATTTTTATTATCCTCAGAAGAATGGTATAGGACTTTCGGTTTTGGCTAAATCTTTATCTTTCCTTTTAATATTAAAAAGACCCTTCCATGTAATGAATTTATTTTATCCCACCATATATTGGCATTTTCCTGCATTTTTATTGTTTATAATTTTTATTAATTTCCCATTTTATACTCCATTACCAATATCATTCTGATCTCCTGTCCAACCTCCATTTATGTTTAACTCTGCAAAATATACCTTGCTATTTTTATGCTATAATTTTTTTTCCTATTCAACATGGTGTTTTTTAGCTCAATTAATGTGATTATATGTAAATCTAGTCCATTATTTTTAACTAGTGCAAAGACTTCTGGCATTTGTATGTGGTACTTTTACTTCAATATTCTTCCAGTGTTGGGTTTTCTGTGTATTTCTACCCTACTGAGTTATTAATTCTCTGAGGCTTTCATCTCCTTTAGTGCTTTCTCTCTTGGGATGGCCCTTCTTAGCATGGTTACTTTTCTCACTCTAGAGACATCACTTTCCAAACTGAGAAATTGCATCCACACAGAGATCCCTTGGGGATGCATGCATGAGAAAGGGAGAAAGCACACACATTCCATAATAAATCATTCCCACCAAAGATTCTTTCCCTCAGGAGTCATATTTTAATCCACTTTTTAAATTTTCATAACTGGACACGGAATCCTCAACATAGACCCTTAGCTCCTTTACCTAGACTTGTTCATTCCTTGTATTGCCCAAAATAACCCTTACGTTGCTGAATCTGCTCCATTTTATCATGTTATGTTTTTCTTTGAGAGACTGGCTAAACTTTTGTTTTATACCCATTGCCCTCCCTGATATTCTATGGCAACATTTCAGCAGCTTACCACTGTACATAATAATACCAATTTTTTGTGCCTTTGCTAATGACAGCCAAATCATTTTTTTTTTTTTTTTTTAGTATATTGTGCTTAAGATCAGGCAGTGGGAACCATTGCTGGCTGCTGTCCCAGATCCTCCCACTCTGGGCATCTAGCTTTGAATGGAGGTACACTGCAATTGTATTACCTCAGCAGCTGGCACATTTCAGGGCGTATTAGGCCCTCATCTTTACTCTGTGTCTGCATATCCCCCAAATTTGACAATTGTGTGATGATAATGAAATGATGGGCTCAAGTCATTGGAAAATAATGTATTATAAAATAAAAATGGGTTTTGAAATAATAAAAAATCCCTCTGTACTTCTAACTTTAGAATCCACATGGCAATATTCTCCATTTAAAGGAAGATGAGAATATAAAATCCTACATGCTCAGTTTCTCACTTAAGCATCAGAATAGGAGGATAGAAGATAAAGCATATACAGAATCAACAAGTAATTTAGCTCCTTTACCAGTTTCCATAGCAACTCTACTATAAAAAAAAACTAAGAAGAAAATGCATTAAAAAAATTCAGGCTTTGCCTTGGCCTTGATCATTGACACTTTCAATATTCTTTTCCTCAACATAATGTGTAAAGCAACCAAATACACACACTAGATAGAATTTGGACATTGTACATAAAGAACTTGAAAAACTTAATGTGAGACTGATATAGCTCATAACAAATGGGGGAAAATAAAGCATTTCCTTTTTAAAAATTGTCTCAAAAAATTATAAACTCCTGCCTGTTCGACAATGACTGAAATTAACTAGACCATAAATTCCCAGTTTAAAGGGGCTTTTACACAGGCTGTGTCTGTCCCATCTGCTCCTCAGTTAAAATGCCTTTCATGCCATTACCCTGGAAATTCTTTGCTGACCCTGAATCACTGAAGATGAATGCGTTACCTAGGTTGTCCCAACAGAGTCAATAGCAGCCTTAAAAGCCTTCAGAATGAATCCTCTGGGTCTCTGAGCCTTGAAAATGAAGATGCACTTTGAAATGTGGAGTCCTTGTGGTTCTGAAAGAGGAAAGGTAATGCTGTGACACATGGTGCTTTATTCTCCCACTGCGGAGTTCTAGTGTACAAACACAGATACAGGCTTCTGATTCCTTTGTCACAGCAATGCCTGCAGTTCTAGAGCATGCACCTTTCTGGGGTCGGTATCTTTACATGGGATTTTCTTGCTGTTATTTCTTGCTATATTATTAGCAATAATATTCTTAAATGGTTTTTGACATCCTAGTCCAGACCATTGATAAAGTTTGAAATGTTCAAATGGGCATTCATTTTCTTTATATATAAAAAATATGACTTCTTAAAAGTTTTTACTCTGTTCTCACACATTCATATTACTCACTGATAGATTTGTCTTTATCTCTCCAATTGAATTCATTCTCAATATTTTTTGACATTTTAAATAAAATTTGGTTGAACACCTATTTATTGCCAGACCCTAAGACAGAGAACTGTAGATAAGATGGAGTCCCTGCCTGTAATAGATTTGTGAGGAGGATTCTGGAGATAAGCACAATTTACAACAGGAGACATCAGGAAAGGCTTCTAGGAACTGTTATCGCTGAGCTCATTTTTTTTCCAGGGAGGGAGGAATTATCAGCTTAAAGCCTTAAAGAGGTGAATATTTTTGACAATAGGAATCTCAGGTGTGAAAGAATGGAGGTGTGAAAGAGATTGGCAGATGTAGGGAATTGCAGAGATCAACTATTTAATATGTGGCAGGCATGAGACCAGTGGGAAATGAAGCTAAAAATATGGGGCGTAATAAAAACCAAGGGATGCTGTTGTAAGATTTTATGCAAGTATTTTTATGATTATCTTTGCATGTGATACAGTTTGTTTATATTGGGAGGATGCAATAGAGGTTAGGAAAGAGCAAAGTAAGAGACTTGGAGGCCAGGTGAGTCAACTTTGATAATTTATAGGAGAATTGTTAAGTGTCTAAATACATTTAGTAAGAGTAGGGATGAAGAGTAGAGGACAGATTTAATGTGTATTAAATAGGTTGTTTTTATAGCATTTTTGTAATTTTTTAGTTTGAAATAATTTTAGACTTATGGCAGAGTTGCAAAGATAGTACAGAGTCCCAAATACCCTTCATCCAGCTTCCCCCCCATGATAATATTTTATATAACATCTTACATAATTGATAACTTAAAATTATGAAAGCTTAGATATTAGCATTGGTACAACATCCTTAACTACGTTATAGATTTTATGGAATTTCTTCAGTTTTTCCACAAATATTCTTTTTCTTTAAGGATCCAATGCAGGACACCACATTCCATTTAGTTGTCATAACTCTTTAGTCACTTCCAATCTGTGATGTTTCTTAAATTTTTCTTCATTTTTTATGACAATAGCACTTTCACGACTACTTGTCAGGTGTTTTGTAGAATGCTGCTCAATATGTGTTTGTCTATTGTTTTCTCATAATTGGACTGATGCTGTGGATTTGGGGGAAGAATAACAGAGCACTGAAATGCCCTTCTCATATGATTATATCATATCAGTAGATGAATGATATCATTATATCTTATTAATGACAGTATTAATTGTATTAATGATAATGTTAAGGTGGTATCTACCAGTTTCTCTACTGGAAAGCTACTCTTAATTTCCTTTCAAAACTCAATTTGTAAAATGCAAGTCACTTAAGTCTAAGCCTCTCATAAGAGGAAAGGATTTAAAGCTCCAAATCTGGAATTTGTGGATATATATTAAAACCACCAGAATAACTAAATAGTTGAGGGGCTGATATTTGAGACATTGCAAGTTTCAGTATTCATCAATGTATCTTGCTTATAGCAATTACTACTGTCATGTTTTCAAGGTGATTTCCTTTTTCCCTTATTCCTGCTACATTTTTTTCAATTTCTTTTTTTAATTAATTTTTTTAATTTTTAAAGTAAGTTTAGATTACAAAAATATTACATAAAAATATAAGGGATTCCTATATATCTCACTACCTCCTGCTCCCACACTTTCCCACATCAAAACATCCCTCATTATTGTGGTACATTTGTTACAATTGATGAAAAAACATTGAAGTATTGCTACTGGCCATGGATTAGAGTTTATATAATAGTTTACACTCTGTCCCATACAATTTTGTAAGTTATGACAAAATATACAATGGCTTGCATCTGCCACTGCAATGACATGCAGGATAACTCCAACGCCCCAAGAATGCCTCCATATTACACCAATTCTTCCTTGTCTCATCCCTCAGAACCTCTGATGGCCACTGCCTTTATAGCAATGATAAGAGTTCTTCCATTGCTAGAAAAATAAAAAGCCTATAGTAAAATAATAATAAGTCTACTTTAGTCATTGTTCATTTCCCAATATTGAGGATTTGAGGACAGTGATGCCCACTCTGCTTCTAATTGAGAGGGAGCTTAGATCCCATGGGGGCAGATGGATGGAAATCTTTTGCTTGAAGTTGCAGACACTTTCTGTTCCTTGGGATGGGTGTTAACCATCATAATCTCTTTGTTAGCTGTCCTGGGTGAGTCAAATGAGTAGGTGCTGCAACTCTGCTGAAATTCAGGGTGCAACGGGCACATGGATGGAGCAAAGATTTAAGTCTCTGGGACATGTATATATCAAGTACAGGGCTAATTACAGGTTCAAATAAAAAGGGCAGAAGAACCATGTGTAGAGAACCTATAAATGAGTCTAATTCTGTCACACTGGGGAGCACAAATTCCTGAGCTATCTGCCCTGCTTGTAGCTTCTGGATATCTCTAGAGCTCTCAGGAGTCCTGCTATTCGAGCCACACTGTGGCAGTCAATGAGATCCTGCTGAGATGTGCATAGGCGTAACCTCTGGAATGACCTCTAGACTCACTTTATTTATTTATTTATTTAAATAAATTTTTTAAATTTTTAAAAAAGATAATTAGATTACATAAATGTTACACAAAAATTGTACGGATCCCCATAGGTCCCACCTCCCACACCTCCCACACTTTCCCACATAAACATTCTTCATAAGTGTGGCACATCACTTGCAATGAATATACACATCCTGGGGCTGTGCCATTAAGCATGGACCATAGTTCACATTGTAGACCACACTCTCTCCCCCACAGTTCTGCATGTTATATGATGATATAAAATGGCCTATATCTATTGTTGCAATGTCATTCAGGATAATTCCCAAGTCCTGAAAAAGCCCCTGTATTGCAACTGCTTTTCCCTCTCTATGCCCCCAGAGCATCCTGTGGCTGCTGGCTCCACATTAATGTTATAATTTCTTCCATTGCTTGAATCACAATATTTCTAGACTCACTTTAAAATCTCATTTGTATTTACCATTTCTTCCTTTTGGTCAAGGTCTTTTCCAGCTACATTGCTAGTTTGCACTTGATAATAATCCTTTGGTGCCAGAGAGGCCCATCCCCATGTTTTAATTGGAATTATTTTGTAAAAGAGAGTTCCGATTCCTTTTATTTGAGAAGGGAAACAGAAAAAAGGATCTAAGTGCTCAGTGCTCTTGTGGCTACTCTGGTGTCCCTTTTTCAAGTCCTTTCAATGAACAGAGCAAGGAAATGTATATTTGTATAGGTAACCCACATATAAAACACATACCTATTTTTCTATCTAGTTATCTGTGTTCTGTGTGTATGTATATATATATGTGTGTGTGTGTGTACTGTTAAAATATGTTAAACAAGACATTAATTATGCAAGTTTATTTGAGTAGGTTTTGATTAATGATTGGGCAACATTGAAGCTACACATGGAAAGGAGCTCCACAGAAGGGATAAAAATGGGGAGTTTATATAGGGCAAACACAGAAGCAAGTGAGAAAATGTTCTGATTGGCTGATGTTAAGTTTCCATTTTACATAAGGGGGTTTTACAATATAAGCAGCAGATATATATTGATTAGTATGGAATAAGTCTTTATCAATAACCGTGACAAACATTCCGGCAGTAATTTGGGTCTTGTTTTTCACTTTGAAGTAACGCATATCTAGGGAGCATGCCTTTCAAATCGTTAAGGCAATTTTTTTTATTCCTATAGAAAGGATGCAATATTTCAAATTGGAGAAATGTCATAGGCACATTGTTTCCAGTTTTGCTTCTTTTTTTTCATCACACACACCCAAGCAACTACATTTTAGGTAACAAAACAGATTTTTCGCCAATGAAGTCACAGCCCCAATGAATCCAGAATTTTGCACTCTGCAATGTGTGGAAGTGAAGGAATCAACTTTAGATAAAATTCTACATATGGTCAAAGTCTATTTTCTGATTTTTCAACAGCTCTTCAATTGCATTTTATCAGCAAAATCCCCAAGACAGAAAATTCTGATGTGGGTGACAAGGAATTGATACTGAGAAAAAGCTACTCTGGGATGTAAGGACTCTAAATTGGAAGCTGCAGGTCAGTCCTAATAGTGATGCCAAGCAGGCCTCTCCTACTTCTATCCCTTGGTTCATAGACCCACGTATTGTTCCGACTGGGAGCATAACTCCATATAAAGATTTCTGATTCAAAGTAAATAAAGCATCATGGAGGAAGCAGTCCATTCCTGAGAAACAATGGCTCCAAGCTGGCAGTTCATCTGTGCCTTCTTCAGGCCACTCCTACACTATATCATACCACAGTTGTGGGCCTACTCTCTTATAACTCCCTTGCTGTAAACTGTTCTGACTTCATGTTAAATAGGACTCTATGCGGCTTGATCAAACACTTGCAAGCCCTCATATAATGGTGCTGGCTGAGGTCCTGAAAGCAGAAAGGACAAGCATATATCCAGAATATGAATCTATTCCTGTCAGAATGAATCACAGGTCCTTACAAGGTAGTAGGGGTTAAAGTGGTTTACTTGCCTCTATGGCTGACATGTTGGACATTCATTGCTGGCATTAGTTAGATAAGCTGCTTCCCATGCAGAGCTTCCATCCATGCCACTATGGTGCATCATGACATTTGTGTTGTTGATGACAAAGATTAGCTAAGGTTAACTGGTTGAGTTCCATTTTAATACTTGGATGTTGAATGCCTCTTGCATGGTGGATGTTCTCAGTTGGGTTTTATCGTGTGATATAAAGATCTTCATACTTTGTACTACTCCCAAATATACACCCACATGTTTTTTATCTCAGACTTTGTTATTCTAATATTTCTCTTTACAGGCCCCTGACCAGCCAGCTAAGTGATTTACCATTGTCCATGACTATATATGTATATATATATTCTACCCTCAGGCTAAATCTCTTACCACAGAAACCAAATGTCTGGGTGCACTTCATAAAACTCGCAAAATTTCCTTTGCTACTGTCTTTCAAGGCCACCCCTGAGTGGGGTTGGAGTACTGCTATCACCATTTTCAGCTTAAATCTACATACGAAGCCAATTTATCCTTAGGTGGTAGCTGAGAGATAGGCATTGGCACAATAGTGTTGGATGATTTGGGAATTAGGGCTACCTGCCCATACAAATTACTTTTGCTATATTAGCTTGT
>PVKH010002038.1:0-28332 GCA_004027955.1 Chaetophractus vellerosus
AATTGTAATGAATAGGAAAATGAAATAATAATAGTTTTTAAATGTAAGAGTTAAAATATAGGTGAACTTGTTAATACAAAATAATTTTAGAAAATTAAAAATATAAATGAAAAATAGAAAAAGGAAGACAAGATTTTATTAAATGATTGGGCTATTCAAAAAATGTAAAAATAAATAAATAAATAAATAAATAAAAACTAAAAAATATATATAATTATATATATATGTATGAATTTTTGTTTTTATTTTTTCCCTGAATTCCCAAATTGTGCCTTGTAGGTGTAATTTCTGGTGTCCAGTCTACAGCCACCACTTTCTTCAGCAGGATAAGCATGTGTTGCTGTTCCCTTCATATTCTACATATCAGTTATAATGCATTATTACAGTACCCCATTATATTTCTGAATCTTTCTACTTGTTTCCTTATCAGTCTTAGGCATTCTTCTTCTCTTGATTTCACCCTAACTCCCAGGCACTGGAAATCTTATTTATTCCTGTTATTGGTTTAATTGTTTTCCCTAATGAAGACATGTTGAAGTTTTAATCCCCAGAACTTCAGAATGTGTACTTACTTGGAAAAGGGGTCATTAGAGGTAGAATTAGGCAGGTTAAAACAAGGTCATAGTGTAGTAGAGTGGGTCCATAATCTGATATGTCTGGGGTCCTTATAAGAAGGGGAGATGAGACACAGCCAGATACAGAGAGAGAAGAGAGCAATGTAATGTCAGAGACCAAGGATGTGTCAAGGAGCACTAAGGAATGCCAGCCTCTGCCAGAAGGAGAAAGGTGTAGAACAGATTCTTCACTCCTTCAAGGCAGCATGGTCCTTTGACACCTAGACTTCTCTTTAAGCCACCCTGTTTGTGGTACTTTGATACAGCAGCCCTAGAACACTAAAATACATCCTTTTAATCTTTACATTCTCAGCAGACAACTTCCCTGTCCCTCAATTTTAAGTCTGACGTCCTCCTCTGTGTACCAATAGTATCAACGCTTATCCCTTAACCTAATATACATCACCGCATAGTAAATGTTTACTTGGATCCTCCATAAACTTCAAGCTCCCAGAGGCCAGAAACTATGTATTTCTCAGCATTATATTCCTGCTGTCTAAGAAAGTGTCTGATACATGGAAGATGCTTAATATATAATTACATAATGTTAAATAAATGAATGAGAGAACTAGTATTTAAACTCAAAAGTTTCTTCCAAAGCTCATTACTTTGCAAAATATGCAGAACACTTGCTAGTGGTAACTAAAATTGAGTGGATTAATTGAGATTCTTCAAGATGCCAAATGAGGAAAACAGACACAATTAAGTTAGGGGCATTTCAAAGTGCTTTATTAGTAGATGGGAACAACTATTTCCTAGCACCAGAAAACTAACATAAATCACAGTGTCAAAATACCAGCCATGCCTGTGAGCAGGATGTTTTTCCAAAGGGAACTGAGAAACTACACTATTTTTATGCCTTTTGATTTGTGTGGGCAGGAAAAAAAAAAAGTGTTTTCAGCTCAACAATATAGTCATTCCTAAGAGAATAAACAAAAGCCAAAATAATTCACTTGTATTAGTTCTAAAGTAAATGAAATAAAAAACAATATATGTAAATAATGGTAAGTGTATTTGAATACTTCCATACAGAGCAGACTTTAGTGAAATCCTGCTATAGGCTCAATGATACAGTGAGAAATTGATATGGGAATATGGAACTGTGACCTAGAAATATTCCTTATGCGGTTACAGTATGGATCCTTAAGTAATGATGCTTCTACCTCTACTTGACCTTGCCATCTAATGGTGTAAGGGTAGCAATTCAACAGTTTTAAGTTACTGTGACCTTACAGGTCCCTCCTACTTCATGGGCTAAAATGACCATTCAAGGGAAACTCATATACTTACTTTTATCTTGAACTTCTGCTTATTCTTTGAATAGCTTGTTGGCTGTTCTGTACTAAATTGAACTGAAAACAAACTTAACCTCATTCATGCCAGTCTTTGAGCCAGGGCCAGGCTTTATGACCTAACTCACTAACATACTATCTAATATACTAAGTCACCATATTAAAGTCTTACACATTAAATATATGGAACATAACTTTTAAAATTTCCATAATATGTAGTGTGAGAGTTTAACATAATAAGATGTTTCCATAGTAAAGTATCCCTGGTATACTACTTTTGAATAAATGAATTATAAGATGTAATAATAATGGAATAGGTAACTTTCATAGAACAATTATCATTAATATTTTAAGTAAATATTAGCATCCCTATTGTAAGAATGAGTAAATTGACAAATTTAATTCACGAGGATCACACAGATACTAAAAGGTAGAGCAAGGTAATCAATCTGCATGTCTCCAAACCCACATCATTAACCATCTCTATCAAAATGTGTTCCTGCAAAGATTGGAAGGATATATCCTGTGGCCTAGCACATCACTCCAACATTCCTGTCCTGAGTCTTTAAAACTGAAATGATTCTATTGGCAAAATTATAAATGAAATACTACTATGATGGGGAAATTATGGTAATTCCAATAAGTCATCTGCACTGAAACTTTCTTGCAATGAATTATACACGGCACCTTTGGGGTTACTATAAGGCCCACATACATTATATATACAAATGTATTATTTCATAAATCATGTTCATTATCCCATTTCTATACACAGCAATGCTAAAGGTACCAAAAATGTTAAACACTGACAATATCATACAAACATCTGCAAGTTCTTTTCATTTTATTAGCCTTATTTATATCTATTGCTGATATTACAATCAACCTTCTTTTCATATATAGATTAACAATATACATTTCATTCTGCCCTGAATTATAATTATTTATGTGACAAAATACCTCAGAGGATGGTAAACTAATTTGGGGAAAGAATAATGTTTTATTCTTATTTATATCCTGCTGGCTCCTAGACCTAGTGTAAAACTCAGTGCTATTCCAAAGTTTGGTGTATCAGAATCTGTAATTCCCATCCCATAGTTCTTTTCCCCTATTATTTACTCTTTCATTCAACCATCAATTTATGTATTCTAGATAATATATTTTTAGAGCTTAATCTACCTATTCATCATAATGCATTGATCAATACCTAGCTTAACATGTTAATATGACAAGATTATATTTGTCATGGAACATTTTTAAGGGAAAAGCATTCGGGGAGAACATTAACAAAACCATTTATTTAGGAACAGCATCAAAAGAATTTGCCAATGATTAGTCTTCTCAGCAAAATTATTTAGTGATTGCTAATTATAGCAAATTGTGCTTTTCAAAGATAGCCATATCACTATCTCCCATTCCACGTGTTAGTTTTTCCACATGTCTTTGACACTTTTCCTTGAATTTATGCTGATTTGTTACTTTGTCTCCAACGGCGTAGCTAATAAAAGGTGATAAAAAGTCCATCAAGTTCTCTTAGGAAACTCACTTGGAAATCTGAACTGCCATGTGAGCAGTCTGATTGTTGTCATATTGTGAGGAAGTCAAACCCATGTCTGACAGAGAGACTCTAGGCAGAGGCTCTGAGATTACATGAAAAGAAAGAGATGCTTGGTCATCCTTCAGTTGCTGCAACCCCCCAGTGTTTTAGCTCCACCTACCATCTGACAGCAATCCCTTGAGAGATCCTGACCAGAACTGCCATTTGAGTACTTCCCAAACTGTACCATAGAAAACATGGGAGGAAATAAAAGGATTATTTTTGTTTTAAGTCAATAAGTTTTGAAGTGATTTGTTACCCTGCCAGAGTAACTGGAACACTGATTTTTCTTAGAATATAAACCCTTTCAGAATAGCATCTTGGGAAACAATTAAGTATCTGCAGCTTTAAACAAATACTTGCTGAAGGCCTGATCATACACCCCATTTAGGACATGTGGGGTCCTCAATATTAAATTTTAAAAATTCATGATAACTAATATAATAAGGAAAAAGCAACACCTCTAAATATTATATGCAAAAATATTCAATCAGTGTATCTTATTTCCCTTGCTCATATTTTTGGTTTTTAACTCACTGCATGTTCATATCCAGTCATATTTAGTTAGCTTAAATTTAAAAATGAAATGCTTTTTCATTCTTACAAAACATAGTTGATTTTCATTTAACATAACTTATTGAAAATATCAACGCTTATTTATTCTCCTCTTGTTTTAAAAGACCCCTAGGTATTAAGAATGTCCATGATTTTGGAGGCTACATTCTTACTAAGGGTCGGCAATAAAATAAAATTCATTAGACAAGGTAATTTATAAAGTTATTTTTATTTCCTATTTTCCCTAATATTCCCCTGTAATTGTTACCCAATGGCCCCTGTAATCCTTACTCTTAATCTCTTAATGCATATATGGAATAAAAGGCATAGATGTAATGGCATAAAGTAAATTATATTTGGTGCCTCATCATCTTGCCTGGCTTAGTCACTAAGTTCCCCTTTTGAGGGACCGCCTCAGTCATTCCTGCCCCGGGTGTAACTGCACCTTAGTAAGGCTTATATCTACATATGGTTTAGAGGATAAGAGCCACCTTCAGCTTCTCCAAAGGGCCTTCGCCAATTCTGCTTTTTGCGCCACGTGGTTTAAAACTGACAATCCCCAGTATCTGCTGGAAAGCCCTACTGCTCCCCTCTTGGTCAAAATAAAGGCAGGAGTTCAGGACATATACCTTCTCTCTCCTGGCCCCCTCCAGTGACCCTCATGGGAGGGAAGGTTAGTTAACTTCAGGCCGTTCCACTGCCCTCATTCTCCCCTCTTCCCCTCTAGGCTCTTTGTTCTAACAAAGCTTTCCTTTCAAGCATTCATGGCTGCCTATTTAGCTATATGTTTTTGTGCCTCATCACCTGAAAAACTTTCACATAACATTTCAAACAATAAATATTGAGATTACACACCATATTAAACACAAGAAAAACATAATAATAGACAGTACCCGAAGAAAAATCATCCTTTGAGGTCTGTGATTATGCTAAATGTGTGAAAATGTTTCTATCTTTTCCATACTAATCATTTCAACAGTGACAGGGAAAATAATCATAGCATGCCTGGACAAACTTACACAACAGACCCTTCTGATGCGATGAGAGGTGTGACAAATCCTATGTAGATATACACCTAAATATGCTCTCAAGTTCTAAGACTCATCAATTTGACTTCCTCCAGGTGATTTTATCCAATCACCCTGTTCTGCCTAAAATTCATTCATCAGGAAAAGACAAATTTTGTTTCTTAAAATAGGTTGACATTCCTTTTGCTTCCAGCCTTTTTCCATATCGATGATCTCAGTCTTCTTAGAGGCGAGAATGTGACATTCCTTCATTCTTTTTCTTTTTTAATCTTACTTTTTAAATGGTTCTTATTGTTGACACAAATCATGATTAAAATGGCTTCACCTGAATGAATCATTTTTTAAGAGCTTTCAACACAATCAAGAGGCTTTAATACGCTACATTATTGACTTTATAAAGCTACATTTTATTATTAAACAGCTTTTAAAACAAACAATATTTTATCTCAAATATTGCTTAAATATTTTGCTGCTCTACTTTTTTTCTTTAGTTCCTATAAGCTAAGAATTTAAGAAACTAAAATTTTGCTCAGTTCAAGTTTGGGGGAGAATCAGTATACTATGGTGTACTAATAGACATGAAAAGGCACCTTCTAGTTAAATACACATGTCATAAATTTATTTACCGCCCCCCCCCAGAGGAGTGAGTTATATTAATCCCACATAATGTAAAGTTTTCTATAAAAATGGGAAGAAACCTAACTTTTTTTTATGTCCCCAAAGGGTTTTAAGGATATTAGGTTTAACGCATCTTAGTTATATTAAAAGAACTAAAAACTTTCATGAAAAATGCTACACACAATATGAAATGTACATGACAAAGGTGTCCTTTTATCATGATAGTAACATGATGTTTCTATCATTTCTCTGTATTTCTACTTAGACAATTTTATTTCTAGAAACACCTGATAATTGATTACAATATAATTATCCTATTCTTCTCAGCCGAAGAAATAAAAGATACATATGTCTTGCATGAGCATAAAACTTGTGGTTGATAAAATCCATAAGAGCATTTTCAAATTCTGTATTTGTGTGTATATTTATAGTAAATTTCCTGACTAGGCATCCTAGGCAGAAAAGTAAGCAGAGGAGTCATAATTTCTTGCTTGTCCTTCACCATTGTTGGATTGGTGTGTGAAAAGTTTTCATTTATTAAAAGGAGCTAATATTGGGCATCAAAATGTACTAAGTGTTTTGAGCACAACCTTGTGTCAAAGCAATGTAGCTTAAATACAACAAATCCTCACATGAACCTCAATGTGGGATGCACAATGGCAGTTCCGGTTTTGTAGGGCCGATTACCTTCAAAATTTTCCAAACCTTTTTAAGAGAATAAAATGTACAAATATAAAATTAAGAGCAAACGTGAATATTTATTAAACATGACAAAATTAATCATGAAAAATTACACATTGTTTAAAAAGCTGGTGTGTACCAAAAGCATCACAATATTTAGAAAAAATGACTTTTGTAAAAACAAAAGAAATGACCTCATGACACAACTCTAAAACTTTTTATTTTACGTGTTTTGGCTGAATAATCTTTGATTACCTCTTCATAGGACAGCAATTTTGTAATATTAGAAACTCTACTGAGAATTGAAAGATAATTCAGTCTTCTAACTACTGTGGTTAAACTTTTTGTTCTTACTGTTGTTATGAATAGCACAGAAATTGCCTTAGCTTCCACAACTACGAAATTTTATGATTATTGCCAAAGTTGTTATATGCAATATCAAATTTCTATCACGTAGGAACTGTAAGATTTTTAGAGTATTTAAAGTATCTTTGCTCAGTAAATATTCTTAAATATTATTTGAATTATTGATATCCATCAAACACTTTGCTACTGTCTCTCCCAAGGCCTGGGCACATGCATGAAGGTAGAGAGAGGATTAGGTGAGGTGAATGAAGCACTCTCCTTGAGCATAAATTTTAAGACAGCCCCCAAATAACTCAGTGATCAAGATAACTAATATTAAAATAAACATTATAAATAAGCAGATATACATACCCTAATGGGCACACATTTTCATATGGCTTGGCATGGCAATGCACGAGAATAAGGGACTCTGTATAGCTTCATATTAAACTTACCTCTACAGAGACAATTTTACTACGCTTTGATGACTAATGGAAAAGACTCAGAGTCGTTAAGTAATGGTAATAGCAGACAACAGTGGCAATATTCTAGTATAGTCCTAAGCAGTTTATAGCTGTTTCCCCTTTACTCCCCACTGTTGTGAAGTAAGTATCCTTTATATTCCCCTTTTTCGTGCTAAAATAAATGAGATATTGAAGATGATGAGTAATCATAGGTAGGAAGAATCAGCCTTGAATCCAGTTTTCTCTGATCCTAAAATCCAAGCTACTAATGGCTACATTATACTGTTTTCTAATAATAATCTCTCGTCAGTGAAAAATAAGCCCCATCAAAACAACTCATGTACCAAATTGCATTATTCTACCTCATTTTCTGACATAAGAAGCTTATTCCAACATGTAATTTTAAAATTGGGTATACCTAACAAAAAATATTTACATCTCAGTAAAAAAAGATTAAAGAAAATTGTACTTGAAAAGCTTCACACAGCCCAAGAAATGATACTTGATTTAGATTTTCATAAAAGCTTCTTTGAAGAGTCTATGCAATTTTTCTTCCCTGCATTCCCAAGGTTATAACAGAAAAGACAAAAGAATTTACTTTCAATGCTTATAAATCTACAACTTGTCTAACATACTATCAACCTTGTCATATTCCTACTATCAAAGTATATTGGCTCTATGTCTTTATTGTTCCCAGGTTTCCAAGGAAAGTCTTATATCTGCTGTCTGAATTCCAGTGGAAGAGTTTCTACAGGGGTGCCATCATGAAACTCAGGATATTTTATTTCCTTTTCCTAGTTCCCATAGCCCTTTTGGAATTTATCACTTCTTTATGCATTGCAAAGTGCTGTCCTAGGACTTGTGCATGTGTGTATATACAAAATAAAATGTATGTATACAGATACATGTATTGAAACCAAAATCACAGGGATTGTTAAATTGTAGTATATATAATGAGCAATAAAACAGAAGTAAAAGGTCTTGCTTGACCCAAGTTACTGTCCTTTTTCAAGGTATATTAGAAAAGGAAAAAAAGAACAGCAGCAAAAACAGTGGTAAAGATGACAGACAGCATGTTGCTTAGTATTGTCAGACTGGATTTGTTCCCACTTGCCACTTTGAAGAAAGAGCAATAACGTGGCTTCACACTGAGGTTAGGAGGTACTCTCCTTCCTTAACTGTGACCTTTGTTCTGAAGAACAAAGCTACAAGGTCCCCTCGATTTTTTATCAAGTGTCTCAACCAATAGATACTGGAATAGGAAGAAATGGGAAAGACAGCATAGGGAAATGTGGTTCTGTCTTTCCTACCTGACATTGGGTGCAAGACACAGCTTTTTTAACTCCATAGAAAAAAACAATATAACTTCATTTAATCCAAATTATCACAGAAAACCCTGTGGAAAGGAATACATGGGTGGAAATAATACCACCACAATTTTTTCCTTCTTACAGCCTGAAAATGCTATTTTCAAAATTATTTTTTTAATTGAAAAAAAAAATACCTTTCTACTTATGCAATTTAAGTTTTGGTCATGTCTGGTAAGATCTTAACCCTTCTCTTCATGACTAATCAGCAAATAAAAATTTATATATATATGTGTGTGTATATATGTATTTTTGTGCTGTGATAAGGATTTAATCAATGATATTATAAACATGATCCATAATGAACATATAAAATCTCAGAAAGTTTCATATAATCACTAAGCTTAGATTCTTGAATATTGAAACTGTTCTTCTAGACTCAGCTCTTGAGTGATTTCTTCACCATATAAGTCCAAAAGTGACAACTCCTTAAAATTGTTCAGTGAGTACACACAGTTTTCAGATAAAAATCCTCATTCCATGGCAGAGTATAGGCATACCTCATTTTATTTTCTTTATTTTTATTATATCTGTTATGGTGATCTGTGATCAATGATCACTGATGGCACTATCAAAATTGTTTTGTAATGCCATAAATCGTGCCCATATTAGGTAAAAGTTGGGTGTTCTGAGTGCTTCATGGATATATCATTCTCCATCTTTTCCCCTCTGCTCAGACCTCCTTATTCCCTGGGACGCAACAATACTGAAATTAGGCCAATTAGTAAACATACAATAGCCTCTAAGTATTCAAGTGAAAGGAAGAATTGCACATCTCTCTTTAAATCCAAAGCTAGAAATGAGTAAGCTTAGTGAGTGAGGCATGTCAAAAGCCAAGATAGGCCAAAAGGTAGGCTCTCACACCAAACCATTAGACAAACTGTGAATGCAAAGGGGAAGTTCTTGAAGGAAATTAAAAATGCTACTCTAGTGAACACATGCGTGGTGAGAAAGCAAAATAGCACTATTGCTGAGATGGAGAAAGTTTTAGTGGTCTGGATAGAAGATCAAACCAGCCATAACATTCCCTTAAGTTAAAGCCTAATTCAGATAAAGGACATAACTCTCTTCATTTCTGTGACAGCTGAGAGAGATGAGGAAGCTGCAGAAGAAAAGTCTGAAGCTAGCAGAGGTTGGTTCATGAGGTTTAAGGAAGGAAGCCATCACCATAACATAAAAGTGCAAGGTGAAGCAGCAAGTGCTGATGTAGTCGTTGCAGCAAGTTATCTAGAAGGTCTAGTTAACATAATTGATGAAGGTGGCTACACTAAACAACATATTTTCAATATCTTTATGGACAAAGCAGCCTTCTCTTTCAGGAAGATGCCATCTAGTACTTTTCTAGTTAGGGAGGAGAAGTCAATGCCTGGCTTCAAAGCTTCAAAGGACAGGCAGACTCTTCCTAGTGGCTAATGCAGCTGGTAACTTTAAGTTGAAGCCAATGTTCATTTACCATTCTGACAACACTAGGGCCCTTAGGAATTATGGTAAATCTACTCTGCCTGTGCTCTATAAATGGAACAACAAAGTCTGGATGATAGCACATCTGTTTACCACATGATTTACTGACTATTTTCAGCCCACTGTTGAGACCTACTGCTCAGAAAATATATTCCTTTCAAAATATTACTGCTCATTGACACTGCACCCAATACCTCTGACAGAGAATACAATGAGATTAAAGTTGTTTTCTGGCCTGCTGTGGCAGTTTGAAGTTATATACCCTAGAAAAACATGTTCTTAAACTTAATCCATTCCTGTGGGTGTGAATGCATTGTAGGTAGGAACTTTTGATGATGTTACTTTAGTTAAGTGTGACCCACTTCAATCCTGATGGATCTTAATCCAATCACTAGAGCCCTTTAATAAGTCGAATGAAATTCAGGCAGAGAGAGAAAGGCACAGAGGGAGAAGCCCAGAAGCTGAACATCAACAGAACTCAGAAGAAAAAGGAGAGGCCATATGAGGCTGCCATGTGCATTGCTATATGATGGGAGCCAAGGACCACGAAACTCTGGCAGCCAGGTTCAGAATGCCAGACTTTGAGAATAAAGTATCACCTTGATGGTGCCTTGATTTTGGACTTCTAGCCTCAAAAAGTGAGCCATTAAATACCCATTGCTTAAACCAGCCTATCAAATGGTATTTGATAGAGAACCCAAGAAAACTAAAACGTTTTTGATACCAGCAGAGTGGAGTGCTGCTGTTGTCAATATCAAAAATGTGGAAAAGACTTTGGAATTGAGAAATGGGTAGTGGTTAGAAGTGTGAGGTGTTTGATAGAAAAAGCCTAGATTGCTTTGAAGAGAATGTTTGTAGAAATATGGATGCTAAAGGGACTTCCAATGAGGCCTTAAAAGGAGAGCATGTCCCTGCACAAGCATTTGGAAGGATTGGAGCTGCTCTATCAGGCCAAGAGGAAAAAAACATTGATCCATAGATGACTCTCAGACCTTTAAATCTAAGGAAGTTTACACTGCTGGTTTTCAGAATTTTTTGGGACCTGTGAATCCTGTCTTCCTTCCAATTTCTCCCTTCTGGAATGGGAATATCCACCCAATGCCTGTCTCTCCCTTGTAGAAAGGAAGGCATAGCTTATTCTCTAAGTTTCAGAGGTCCACAGATAGAGGGGAGTGCCTCAGGAAAGACCACACCTATAAGCAATTGTGATGAAATTTTGTACTTAGCATGTTTACTGAAATGACTTAAGGCTTTTGGGAAGTTGTGATGGAATTAATGTATTTTGCAGGAGGAAATAACACGCCCTGTGGGGGTCTAGAGGGTGAACTGGGGTGATTTGGAGCTATGTGCCTTAGAAAAACATGTTCTTAAACTTAATTCATCCCTGTGGGTGGTGTTAAGTAGGACCTTTTAAGGTGGTTACCTCCTTTAAGATGTGGTCCAACTCAATTAGCATGGGTCCTAATCCCATTACTGGAGTCAGTTATAAGTAGAATGAAATTCAGACAGAGAGAAAGCCATAGGAAGCAAGAAGTTAAAGGTCAATGTACCCCCCATAGAAAAAGTTGAAGCCAGGAGAGGCTGCCATGCACCTTTCTAATATGACACAGGAGCCAAGGACCAAGGATCACCAGAGCTAGCCCCAGAATGCCAGTCTTTGGAAAGAAAGCATTGCGTGATGATCCCTTGATTTGAACTTCTCTTAGCCTCAAACCATGAGCCAATAAATTTCCCTTGTATAAACCATCCCAATGCACGGTGCTTACTTTGACAGCCAAGGAAACTAAAACATCTACTTACACAAAATCTATTCTGCAGCCCATGAATCGAGGAGACATTTCAACTTTCAAGTCTTAGTATTTAAGAAATACATTTCATAAGGTGAAAGCCCATAGATAGTGATTCCTCTGATGGATCTGGACAGAGGACATTGAAAACCTTTGAAAGGATTCACCATTCCAGATGTCATTAAAAACATTCATGATTCATGGGAAGAGGTCAAAATATCAACATTAACAGGAGTTTGTAAGAAGGTAATTCCAAAACAAATGGATGACTTTGAGGTGTTCAAGATTTCAATGGAGGAAGTAACTGCAAATGATGTGGAAATAGCAAGAGAACTAGAATTACAAGTGGAATCTGAAGATGTGACTGAATGGCTGCAACCTCATGATAACACTTAAATGGATAAGGAGTTCCTCCTTATGGATGAACAAATAAAGTGTTTTTTTGAGATGGAATCTACTCCTGATGAAGATGCTATGAACATTGCTGAAATGATAGCAAAGAATTTAGATTACATCAATTTAGTTGATAAAGCAGTGGCAGTCTTGAGAGGACTGCTTCTAATTCTGAAAGAATTTCCACTGTGGGTAAAATGCTATCAAACAAGATTGCATGCTACAGAGAAATCTTTCAAGAAAGGAAGGGTCAATTGATGCGTCAAACTTCATTGTTTTATTTTAAGGAACTGGAACAGCCAGTCCAATTTTCAGCAAGCACCACCCTGAACAGTCAGCATCCATCATCCTTGAGGCAAGACCCTCTACTAGCAAAAATAGTATGACTCGCTAAAGGCTTATATGATGGTTAGCATTTTTAGCAATAAAGAATTCTTTAACTAAGTTATATAATGTTTTTAAAGACATATTGCACTCTTAAAAGTGGTATAAATATAACTTTTATATACACTGGGAAACTAAAAAAGTTGTGTGACTCGCTTTATTGTGATATTTACTTTATTGCAGTGGTCTGGAACCAAATTTGTGATACATCCAAGGTATGCCTGTATCCGTTTCCAGTTTAATATTGCCTGATGCCTTTAGATAGAGTTAGTGCTTTTTTCTATTTAAACCAACTTATTGTTTGAGAAATTTAACCTTTATATGGTAGAATCTTATGTTTTTATATTTATATCTCCAGAATCTAGCAAAGGGTCTAACTGCCTTATTAGATTCTCAATGAATGTTTGTTGAGTGAATAAACTTATCAGTCAATATGTAGGTCTGATGATATCTGAGAACTTTCAATCAGCCTAGATTTGTGGAAATTCTTCCTAATATTAAGATAGATTAATAAAAGTATTTTTAATCCTGTCAAAGTTAATTATGTTCAACATAGATCTAAATTTGTAGCTGTGCCAAGAGGATATAAGATGGCAAGATACAAAACAAGAAAAAGTGAAACAAAATTAGTACATGCAAAATAAATAATCTGTGGTTCTACTGAAGCACTATGCCAAAGCTTGGCGCATATATATAGAATATTGGGGAAAGGGATTTGTAAAATCTAATTTGCTGTAAACTAGAAACAAAGTTGTTATACTGTAGCAAAAGCTTCATATAAGTAATGAGTCATGATTTTCAATTATACCATATAAATAATTTGCAAGATTTTAAGCATGCCAAAACATATTTTAAAAGATGAACTCTAAAAATGGTCAAATCTTATATAAGAGTGAGGCACAAAAAGATCCCTATTCACTAAATCATAAAAGATGAGATAATCTACACCTAGGAAGGCAAATATAGAGCAAGTGTATGGCCATTCTCCCACTGGCCGATATCTTTTTCACTGAAATTAGATGCAGACTCAGGATTTTGAACATGGGACTCCATACAATGATTAGAAATCCTTAGACTTGCCTCTTGACATGAAAGCTATTTGTTTTGCTAGCAAAAATACGCTGAGAAGACCCTAGTTGACTTCTGGCATGCCAGGTGCCTGGTTCCATCTGCACATATGTTAATACATATGTTGTAAGGGATGAAAGCCAGGAAATATCTTATGGTAGCAGATGGCCACAAAGCCTGGTCACCTCTGGTTGACAGTAGCATATCTAGCAGGAGAATAATGTCAACACCAGCAATGTCATTGATATGCCTCAAGTGATCCCTGAAAGAGCCGATACTGATTATGAAAGTGCTATAATCTCTCTTGAGTCCACCAGCCAGAATACAAATATTTATAATGTTATCAAATGCTTGCTCAAGAAATACTAGACTGGACACTTCATTTTTCATGAATTATCAAACAAACAACAGATGGTAACATCGAATAATCCTACACTGGGCAGTGCTTGAACCATTGACTAAAAGAAGATTAATTGAAAATCTTTTTATTAGCCTCCTGAGTCTTGTTCTTAAAAGTGTCTTCATTCTGTTAGATTTGCAATATTGTACTTTTAACTTTAAATCTGCAAGATAGACAGTGAGAGGAAAAGCAATTTCAGTACATAGTCTTTTAAATCAACTACATTTCATTCCTTTTTTCTCCATTGGGATCAAAGTACTGATTTTCAACATGGAAGACCTAGCAGAAAACAACTGAATCTTATTAAATTGCCTGCTGGGCTTATTGAAACCTTTAAGATTACTATAAAGCTAATCGCCATCTTCATTTAGCTGGCAAAGCCAACAGATATTTATTGCATCCACCATGTTCCAAGTTCCCTGAATATGATACCCAACAATGAATAAGTACAGATTTTCTATAAGGGTGTTTTGGAAGAGGAGGTCAAACAACTTTTACCATAGGTGATGGAATCAGCTTTCATGAATCAATTATACTTCTTCTGAATGAACTATTTTATTTTAGATTATATATATGCTTGAAAAACTGAGTAGCTTATTTGGGAACCTTTTTTTCTTTTACTCTTGGATAGTTCCAGATGCTATGGCTAATGTGATTACTACCACCGGTCTTGATGCCTTGGGTTAGATATCTGCTAGTTTACCAGGAAGCTGAGATTTCAGATGTAGTTCTCAGTAAAATATTCAGCATATTAGAATTGTTAAAATACCTTGGCTTGGACCTATATTACCCATTCATAATGTAGGGGAGACAACATACAGCCCAATGACAATATTCTACATTAGAGGAGCCTTAATCAGAGAAAGGGGAAGTAACCTTACCAAAATCACCGAAAACAAGTAATGGTAGATACAGAACTAGAAATTAGGATCTTGACAATCTGTGCATCCAAGCTTTCCATTACAATTCAGCCTATAGACACTACAGTAGCACAATCGGTTAGCACATGGTACTTATACAATTCAGCTTATAACTTCTATATGTTTTTTTGCACATGACCTATATTCTGATCTTCAGACATAGACTTGAAGCCTAATTACTTATAACTACTGATTCTAGTTGAAAAAATTTGTTTTTAATTAGAACCTAATTTTTGCCTCAAACCTAATTATACATGTTGAATAAAATGTTTATATGAATATATATATATATATATATAAATATATCCCCAGCAAATGAATCTAGTCATTATTTAAACTGCTGGCTATAATGTACTTTATAAATTCTTCATCTGTATTTTTTAAACATTAGCTCTCATATGAATGCATTCATTCAATTCTTTCATTCATTATTTTCATATATATTTTTAAAATAGATGCACATTTCTTATAGTATTTCTTTAAAGTAGCTATTATATGCCAGGCATAGTTCTATGTTTTGGATAAAACACTAAAAAAGACATATTGAAAGTGTAATTCTGATGGTAAACATAGAAAACAGATAAACATATAATAATGATTAATGGCAGGCCACAAACAAAAATAAAGCAGAGTAAAAAAAAAAAAAGGAGAATGAAATGAAGTGTTAGACAGGGAGGTCAGGGAAGTCCTTTTCCATGGGAGTTTAAACAGACACCTGAATATACCGTACTGTTTGGGGATAGATGAAAGGGTTCCCTGTCTGAAAGACTCCAGTGCAAAGGTCCTGCTGAGCTGTGAACTTAGCATATTTGGAAAACAGCAGGAAGACAGTGTATTAGGAGCAGAGTGAGCAAAAGGAAGAGAGATGGGCAATTAGGTTTCTAGGGCTAGTTTTTATACATAAGTCTTATAGGTAAAGACTTGGACTTGACTTTAAGTATAATGGATAGGCACTGTAAGGTTTTTAAAAAATAAGTCTGACTGTTTTGTAGTGAAGAGAATCATAAAAATGGATAATAGCAGAATAGTAAGAGTGGTAATAGTGGAAGTTAAGAGACTATTGGGGAGGCTATTAGAAGCCAATATCCTCACCCTGAAGCTCTAATTACAGAATTGTGGTCCACAATAATAATAATACCATGAGAGAAGACATAGTGGTAGAAATAAATACTTGCTGATAACATAATTGCTATGTTGCAATGTTCTAAATGCTATACATGTAAAATCTTATGAAATCATCCATGATACCAGGACATGGCTACTATTCTTATCCCCATTAAGCAGTAAGGAGACTGAAGTACAAATAAGTTCAATAACTTGCCAAAAGCTGAACATTTAATAAAGAGTAGGGCCAGGAATTTAATATAATCAGCCCAAATTAAATGATTGTGATAATCTCAAAAGGTATGTTGTGAGTGCTTAATTTATGATACAAATGAGGACTGTGCTGTCTGAACATCAAGTTTCCAAATGTCCATGTTTCCTAGATGTTTAAAACAAAGATGACAATATGGACCAGTTGGGCAGTCTTGGTTTATTCATGCTGTTCTGGTGTTGTTATTAATAAACCCTCTATTCATTCTCAAAAATACATATCTCAGTAATAAATTATATGGTCACTCTACCTAGAGCACTCAAACTACTGAGGTTTTTTTCCTGTGCATTGTACCATAAGTAAATGAAGTATACCTATCAATGTGCCTCTGTAGGTGGAGAGATTTCCTCTTGTATTTTTAGGTATTTCGTGGTTCATTTGCTTCAGCTTCTGTAGAAACTTATGGATAGGAGATGGTTCTACCAGTTTCATTTGGGCAATCCAACATTGAACTTGGAAACCTATTTTGCTTCTGAATTATAATAATGCTCATTACTTTAGTAAAAATGTTCACAACAAACAGAAAGCTCTGACACAGTATCATCACACAGACAAAAAATCCTGTAATCAAAAAAAAAAAAAAAATCCAGCAAATGAAGTGTCTGCATTTCCTTGACTTCTAATGCTTCACTAAATGAATAGTCAAGGGCCTCATAATGGAGAAGCTACCAACAAAGTCAATTCAATCACATACAAATAAGAAATCTTTCTTGCAACTAATCTGTATACTTTAGCAGAGGGCGACTGTCCTTACAGAAAGAAAATTTATTTTGGGCAGAAATAAGTTGTCACTGTGCACATGTACCTGGTAATTAATTTAATGAATGTGATAAATATAATCACCCCCCAGCAGCATTCTAGTTTACTTCTTGAAAATAAATATTTGGAATAAAAGATACTCCTAATGTATTTTATTTTTGCATTCCTCATTCCTCATTCCTGACCTAAGAAGTAATTATTTATGTTTACATTTTTTATACTAAGATTTTATTTTTTGTGAATTTCATGGTAACAAAAAATAAAGGAAAAGCTTATGGTGTGGTAGTGAAAAAATATTTTCAGTATTTGGAACAATTCATGCAGCTAAAATATCAAATACCTTCTTAAAGAAAACAAGTCTTGGTGACTTCAGTAAGAAATAGGATTGGAAGATTTCTAAACAATATCACAAATGATTTTATGTGTTTTTTTCTTTTTGCCAATTTTTCAGTGTTGTCTGTGAATTTGTGGGAGTATATTTACAACTTGTTCTGAGGTTTGATCACCACATAACTAAAATATCCAAGCTTGTGTGAATTATATCCTGTAGCTTTAGGAAACAGAGCTGCTGGTTGAGAAAAAAACTGGCATTCTGTGAACACAGCCTCATAAGCAAACGGTTAAATCACACAAGAGAGAATGATCCTGAAATCCACATGTCAATGCACATGCACTTGTGGGCACAAATTACATTAGAAAGAAGGTAACTATGATTAAATGTTCTTTAGTGTGAAGAACATAGGGATTTTATCAACATAACACATTTATTAAGCAGCCAACTGGGTATAGTACTTCACTAGACCCCATTAAAAAAGAAAAAAAAAAAAACATTGTAATAGGGGCTTTTCTGGGAACTTCAAAGAGAGAGCTTCTAAGACAGGCATATTTTCCTATATAGACAGGGGAAATAAACAAAAACAGTACAAAAATAGTACATCCTGAAAGTGGATATTTGTATGTTCATTTAGATGTATTTTTATCAGGATATAAGTATTTTAATTCATGAAATATGAATTTGTTTACCAATTTTTAGGGCTCTTGAAGTAATCTACATTTCTAAAGGTTCTTTTATTTTCCAATTTTCTATCATGATGCCAAAGGGGGCTCATGGAAAATCTAGTTGCACAGCTGATGTCCCTTTTGGCTGTAAACATAAAGAGACTGATTTGGAATGGGCTGACGAACCCAGGGAGAAGTTTTGGCAATCATACTCTATTACCACCCATCTGAATCAGTCACAGTAGACTGGTCAGACTTGAATTAACACTGAGCACATATAATCAATGGAATATGTAAACTAGGTTCAAGCTGATAATTTTTATAAGATGTCTATTCTAAATGCCTATTTTTTATTTAGATACCTAAATCCAGGGTGATTGTACGGGTATGTCTTAACCAGCAAAATGACACACTAGACGCAATAAACAATTGCAATTACAGTATAAACCTGTTCTGAAAGATTTAGCTAACTTTCCTGATATTCATGAATTTCCATACCCAGCTGCACCCTGTTCTGAGGAGCTAATGTGCCATTTAGTCCTAGCACTGGCCAGTACATTTGCACTGAAATAAAAAATGTGTTTCCTGGGTACTGACCTCATTTCCTGCAAATGTATGACTTTGATCACCAGGGCAACAAGAAAGGGAAATGTGGATGGTTCAGCTTGAAACTATTTTCACTAATAGAAAAGTGAGGCCCTTCTTTTGCTCAATCATTAGTGCCATAAGACAGCAACATTCTCTTTGGATAACAGATAAAAATAGAAAGCAATTAGGGGGTTTATAAATGATAAGAAAAACAAATGCCACTGCAGTGGTGATGCCATATACTGATTAAACATTATGCTGGGAAGGAAGATATAGACTTCTAGTCCACATGCTACACATTTCAGGTGAAGAAACTAAAGACCAATTTCTAGGGTAGTAGAGTTAATAAATGACAGCTCAATAGTCATGCAAGTAAAAGGGGTTGAGAAAGAAACTAATGTATATACCATGGAGGCTATATGCCAAGGACTTCACGTGTGTTATCTTACTTAATTCTCTCAAAAATCCTGTGATTCAGGTGTCATTATCCACCCATTACTGAAAGGAAACATAGTCTCAGAAAAGGTAGACAACTGTATAAAAGATCAAAGCACAAAGTGCAAATATTACAGGGATAATATAAACTTTTTAACAATCAATATAGTGCGGGTACTAAGGCCTCCGAATGGATGTCAGCCTTAATTCTTGGGGCTTCTGAGGGCTTCTCTTCATGTCAGGCCTTTCTTCTTCAGTGTTTGATTGTGGGAATACTGGGGTACTAGGATATGGGGAATAGGCTGTTTCTTAAGTACTGAAATATGTTATCAGTATGACAAAATGTTTAAAAGCTTTGGATGTAGAATGAGAAAAAAGAAATACTTTGTTTCTCTGCATTTTACTTATTGGTCAGGTTACTCAACACAGGGCAAACTATTCAACAAATATTAAAAAAAATATAGTGTTACTATTACCAGAATTTAAACTCAGATCTTTAATATTTGAAAAAGTCATATTCTTCATAATATGCATGATAGCTATCAAAAGAAAGAAAGATAGAATTGAAAACTTTAATACCAAACTGGATTTTCTGGTCTTATATGGTCTTAGAGAGAATATTTTTTAAAAATTTTCTATTGTATAATAGTGAGACAGATGCAATATACTATAGTTTGCATGCATATATAAGATGTCTTAACTTATTGGGTCCCCTCAGACAGTATTTAGTGACCCCTGCTGATTGAATCATTGAAAATATGCTATTTAGCATTTGTCCTGCCTATTTGTGCAAAAGAACTTTTATTTCTTTTTAAGCTTCAATATCAGTTCTAAAAGAGTTTATCTTTCTATCTTAGCCTGTATTCTATTAACCTGTGATTGTTTTGGGCTCATCCTGATACAACACATTGTATTTTCTCTTTAAAAATCTGCTGAGGACCTTTATTTCATCTAGCACATGGAGTGAGAGCTAAAGGTCAAGCTATATCATCCATACCCAGTGGTTTCTTACTGAAGAAAGTTAAAATACAACTGTGAGGGAATAACTTTCTTGGTGAGGCGCAGTGGTATTGCAGTCTAAAGAGAAAAATAAAGTATTATGTTTTGACAGCTACTAAATTAGAATATTATATGGATCAGAGACAATAACACAATTAAGAATTTCAAAGAACAGTCAGCAGAAGGAATACAAGCACATTGTCATGATCACAATAAACTCTAGTTAATACTAGCATTGTTGAAAGTATCAGCACTCATCTCAAAACCAAGAGAGTAGACATCTTCTGATATGAAGTCTGCCTTAAAACTTTCAACTGGTTTTGCCAAGAATCTCTCTCTCTCTCTCTCTCACTTACACACATACACATACATACACACACACATACATCCTCTCATATACATACACACAGTCCCCACACACATACACGTATCTTCCCACACACATCCCACCAGTATGCACATCTGCCCATGCTCACATGGAGCCCACTAACTACTACAAAGAATAATAAGGTTATTGCAGTACTCACAAGCACCCAAGGGACAAAGAACTTTTTACCATAAAACTGTAAATAAAAAGCATATGCATATTTTAAAATTACCTGAATCTTTGAGTGAAGATAAACCACAGTATTTCCCTCCTTGATACCTAATGAAATAAACAAATTATCACTAGTAAAAGAAGAAAAAATACAGTAAAACAACAATAACAAAAACAAATAAACTAAACACCAATCATTCCCATCCCCTTCCAATACCACCAAGACCAATCCACGAAGACACGGTTACAACATAATATAATAATCTTCAAGGAAACAGTAGACTCTATTGGTACAAGAAATAGAAGATTTTATTGGAGCATAAAAAGCTCCTAATACTACTCCCACATCCCGGAAATAATTATAAGTTTGAACATTTCCTGAGACTTGTCACTAGTGCACCTAAGCCTGAAAAGAAGCAAATTAAAGGGCTAGTGGAGAAAGATAAGTAAAAATAAAGACCTGAAGAGAAGCTGACTCAATCCTATAGAAGTAAAAATTTATGTCTTGAAACTCAACTGACTGAACAAAAATGGAGGGTATCCCCAGCTAGAGTAGAATTAATATTAAGGTTGAGGAAAACTTATCACAGTACATTTAATAAATCTCAAAAGAAAGAACAGAAACTGGTCTTGTTCATGCACACACACACACAAAGCTGAATAAGTCTCAGTTGAGCTTTATCTTTGGTCTTCAGAATAGAGGAGATGATAAACCATTTTCACATTTTTTGAACAGGAGAAGTTATACACACTATATCAGAGTAGTCATCAAGCATAAGTCATGAAATGAAAGTTTGACAATGTATGTATACATTTATTTACATGTTTATGTATATTTTTATATGTATATATGTTTATATATATATATGAGTGATAAAGAATCCATCCAGAATAATACATGGGACCAAAAGAAATTATCTTAATTATTTTCTTCACATTATTGACAATCTTAAGAATATCATGAATTCAATAAACGAGCTCAAAAAAGAGATGATAATAGATTGGAATAAAGATAGAGGTTACAGAGCTAATAAATGACTTAAAATGACATTACAATTGCAGAACTAATAAGTAAAAATCAGTGTAACTTGCTGAAAGCTAAATTACTGATGCCAGGTAAAAGTTTTAGACAATCAAAGAGACTGAAAAACAGAAAAGATTAAGAGTTCAAATAATTCGTGAAAAGATAACATATAGGGCAATGACAGTCCAATATGAGAATAATTTTTAAAGGAATGAAGAACAGAATAAAAAGTTTGAAAGGGAAAATGATATTCCAGAAAAATGCTTATATAAATGACCTTGAACATTTACATATAACAACATACCCACATTAAAATATTGAATATCAAAGATAAAGGAAAAAAAATTTTCTTCGGGTACCCTGACAGAAAAAAGTCCCCACAAAATGACAATTTACACCAATTTGAGAGTTTTTCAAAGCAATATTCAAAAGAGGAAGATAGAAGAAATATGTCTACAAATGTATAAGGGTAAGAAAGTATGCTCCAAAGATGTTATACCTAACCAAGGAACTTTTAAGTATAAAGTTAACAAAACAACCATAAAAACGTTCTCAAGTGTGAAAACAATAGTTAATAAAATATTCATGAACCATCACACACACAGACACGCAAACAGATTGAACAAATTATAAGATTAAAAACAAATAAAGATTGTAGGCATTATTGTAAAAACCATGGTTAAAAGATGAGAAGTTGAAATTAAAACCAATCATGTAAGAGGAAACACTGTGGGGACTATGATTGAAAAACCGAATGTAAATGTTGCCAATTGTTGCAACATTAAAATATAATAGGTGATCCGTATTATTGGAAGGCGGGAGGTGAATATTGCCAATTTTCTGTTTTCATTGCAAGAAGTCAATGTATCTTAGCTAACATTAAAATGTAGTTTTAAAAGGTAATAGCTTTAACTTTCCAATATTTTCACAATCTTGTTAATATTAACAGAATCTTGGAAAAAATATATTGTCTGAATTTCATCAATTACATCATACACATTCAATTTATTTACTTAATTAAATACATAATTACATTTGATACTTAACATATATCATGCATATTATAATACATTTCTTAAACACATTTGTCATTCTAGCTAATCAGCTAAATCTGTAGCTATCTTTTCTTATACCTGCACATATGCCTGTAGAGATGACCAGAATGACAATTACTTGAAGGTAAATACATTTATTTTGATGCAGCAATGTATTAATCTGGCATTGTTTGACCTCATTCTAATGAGCATATATCATTTTTACCACATGGGGAAGAGAGTGAGTATTAGGAGAATAAGTCACATGATAGGTGGTGAAGACTAATGATTATACTAAAGAACTTGAACTTAGTCTCACTAGCTTACTACAAAATTCAAGGATTTTCTTGGCAATTCCAGATCTGTCAGGCAACAGAAAGGGGAAAAGGATATTTAATATTTCTGTGGGGTGGGGGGTAATGGTTCATTTGTTAGTGGCCTTGCAATTTTATAGCCCACAGTATTCTCCATGCAGACATATTCTTAAAACTATTAACATTCTTGCATTCTCCAAGATAGCTTTTCCTCAGATGCCCTTTTGAACATCATTTCCTCTGGTTCTACTCAGCTACAATTAGTCATTTCTGACCTGCCCATTTTTTTCCATTTCCTAGAGTAATGAATTTTTGCTATCTCATTAAGGTCCAAGTTCCAGGAGAAAATTTTGCAATTAAATCCTGATGGACTTATCCAAGGTTCCAATTTTAAAATATATGTTATGGAATATACTAAGATATCTCTTTTTAGATTTGTGAAGTAGGCATGGATTAGGGATAATGTGAAGTGTTAAAACTATATAGAAAAATAAGAATGACATTATAATATTTGTGGAATTTGCAGATATTGGCCTGTTTATAGTTCTTGACCCAGTTTATATAGCGAACTGAAAGATCCTCTTGTTTATATTTGTATATAATCAAAAAAACAAAACTTCATTTTTGTATGATATTACCTCATCTAAACAAATCTTTGGGAAACAGATTGAAGTGACTTTTGGAATGATTAATCTCTTTCACTTTTCCTGATACAGAATGAGACCAGTCATTTTGTATGAGATATAAACTACCTCAGTGGTGTTTAATAGCGAGCCATTTTTAGAGGGAATAAGGTTTGATATTGACAAACAAAACGGAAGGCAGACACTATTGGGGGAAAAAACTGCCATGGCATGTAAATATACTGAAAGCTGATCACTGAAAAGAGGAACACATATAACATAGCTGAAACATAGTTCATTTCCAGTTCATGTGATTCTTAAAGAGTCAGGGCAAACTAACACATTGGAATTGTTTTTGGAACATAATACTGAGAGCCTATCTCCTCAGCAATATCCAGAATCCCTAAAATTAACCTAATAAAGCATTCCTCTCATTGTTTTTGTATCATTTGGCTTCATGAACTTCTGCAAGAACTAAACAAGTGGAGTTGTGCCCTGCCAGTCAAAGAAAACTGGCAAGGAAAATAATTGGCATAGTTTTTCAAGGGAGATGGATTTCAGCCAAACAAAGGTACATCCTATATTAATATGTAAGCTTAACAATCAGGCAAGTCTAATGCTGGAAGACCTCTGGGTCAGAATATTAACATTTCTCCCTGACATGCTAGCACTGGAATTGAATGTCAAGGAATGCATCTATAATTAGAAAACAACTTAATTGTGATTTATAGGTGTCTGACAGGCTGACACTTGATCTTTACTTACTCTCTTACTAGCTTAATGTTCTTTTTATGTCCTAAGAGATATAACTCAAATGAAAGGTTTTGTCTATTGACTTTATACTCTAATAGTTACTTAGCTTTTCTACATGCATGTCTTGCTTTTACTCAATCCTTATATCTTAACATGTCTTTAACCTACAGCACATTTCATTAAAAATACATTTAGGATTGTTGCAATGATAAAGCCTATCAAAGAAGTTTGCTTCAATAAATGTAGTAAAATTAATAGGTAAGCAGTCAAAGTTAAAAGAAATACATTGATGCATCTCCAACTCAAAACATTGGGATCAATGTTATGTGTTCCCAATTTGAAAATACATATAAAGCAATAATGGACAAAACATTTGATTTAACAAGTTGTGGCTACTTGTAGAAACAGGAAAATACTTTATTACAGAATCAAGTATGTTTGTTTCATAATATAATGTAGAATATGGCTCTGTCAACATTTCATATGTATTTCCATATTACCTACACTGAAATGAAAAAGGCATAATGTAAAAGAAATAAACGTAAGTCTACTTATTCAACTACTTGTCACTAAGACATGAATGTAACATTTATGTAATCTAAAGCTTCTAAGCTTCTTTAAAAATAATGAAAAAAAATTTGAAAAGAGCCATTTCCATCTGACATATATATATAATAGACCTAGTTTACAGAAGAGGTGTTGTTCTGAATTATGACTTAGAAAGCCTAAACACTACTTTCAGAAATATAATTTTTAAGAAATATGTATTGTGTGTGTGTGTGTGTGTGCAGAGAGAGACAGACAGAAAGACAGAGAGAGATGGGCAAAGAGGAATAATGAAGTATCTTTATAATAAAGAAAATAAACTATGCTTATTGAAGTAAAGATACAGGTTGGGGAGAAGATCCTGTTAAATCAAGAAGAGCATCTCAAGAACTGGAACCCTGCCATTTATAAAACATTATTCTTACACTTTTAAAATAAATTTAGGGGCCGACTCGATAGCCCAGTGGATAGGGCGTCGGCATACCACATGGGAGGCCCGGGTTCAGTTCCCGGGGACCTCTCCTAGCGGGCAGACCACCTTGAGAATGGCAAGCCGCCGTGGGCAGGGCAAAAAAGCTGCCACGGACAGGCAAAAGCCGCCACGGGCAGGGCAGGTCGCTCGCGAATCGAGCGCAGCCAGCCACCCGCGAACTGAAAAGCCGGCCGTGATGGAAGAAGCCGCCCACAAGCGGGGAAAGCCGCGCCTGCGTGGTGACCCAGTCGCCGCAGCAGGGGGGAAGGGGAGATATGTAATAAAATAAAATAAATCTTAAAAAAAAATAAATAAATAAAATAAAATAAAATAAATTTAGGCATATGCTTTGTATTAGTCAGCCAAAGGGGTGCGGATGCAAAATACCAGGAATTGGTTGGTTTTTATAAAGGGTATTAATTTGGGGTAGAAGCTTACAGGTACCAGGCCATCAAGTGCAAGTTACCTCCCTCACCAACGTCTATTGCCATGTGTTGGAGCAAGACGGCTGCCAATATCTACAAGGGTTCAGGCTTCCTGGGTTCCTCTCTTCCTGGGGTTTGCCTCTCTCCAGGCTCAGCTGCTCTGCTATCTCCACAAAGCCAGCAGTATACTATCAGGCGAATGGCTCGTCTCTCTTCCTGGGGCCTCTCTTCAATTAGGCTGTGTCTAATTGAAGCTTTCTTTCTGTTCCTCTGTGTGCTTACTTCCTGGGCTCCAGCATTAAAACTCCCAACACTGTCCTCTGCCATGTCTTCTCTCTGTGAGTCCCCACACACCAAGGGGGCGGGTTGCAACATCTTACTGACATGGCCCAAGTAAAAGTGAAACCTCTGAATCCAATATAATCTAATATGCCCAGAGGGACAGATCAGTTTACAAACATAACCCAATATCTATTTTTGAAATTCATGAACAATATCAAACTGCTACATGCTTCAATAGTGCCTACACATTGTTGCTTACCTTGAGACATGCTCTGATGGAGGCATCTGCTTTATGCATTTTTTGAGGAATATTTCTAACATCTGTAGAAATATATATCCACACACAGCAAATCACAGTACTATTAATATTAAGAAACATATAAAGTTCAATCTTATTGTATCAGTGTTGATTATTAAAATACTTAATAAGGATATATTGACTTTAGTAATTTTTATACAACGATTTCTAGAGCGTGATGATTATCATTTTATGCATTTGATATATTCCATAAACTTGTTTTTAAATACATATTTTTATAAGATAATCTTAATTTAAATGTGTCAGAGCAATGGTTTTAAAATTTTAGCCTTGTACAGCCAGTTTAGGAGCAGGATTCAAATTCTGTTCTTTTCTAATTTTGCCTGCTTCTGTATATGATATTTTTTTGCATAACAAAATATCTTTGAATGAAGATTTTTATTTTTCACATGAAATAATATTGTGTCAGGTATTTTCAAAGATTATTTTAATCAAATCTTTTAGAAAACTGATGAAAAAATCGCAATATGTTTAATAACCTCGAAGTCTATTTTCTTAACTGTATCATTTTCAATGATATTTAGCTTATTGTGGCAAAAAATATGACAGAAACAAATTTGAATTGCTATATCTGGATTGCCAAGGAATTCTCGAGAGAGAACCAATGGTTCTTTGACAGAAATGAGCAGTTTATATAATATACAAATGCCTCTGGCTTAGAGGGCAAAGGGGTAGTGAAATCCAAATGGAAATCCACTACCTAGTGCTTGCTCCCTGCTCAAATCTGAGTCAAAATAGGAGATGGAGCACTTTTTTTTTGTATTTTGGTCCACCCAGTAAGCCTGTGCTTTTGTAATTTATCCAAAAGTATTATTGGTATTAACTGCTATACTGGATAATGTGGTCAAAATTCTGCATATTAGTGACTGGTGAATAGCCAGGGTCTAATGTGAGCATCTATTATCACATCTGTTAATATTATTTCTGAAGTTGTGAAAGAATTGAGGTTTACTCTATTGTGGCTACCAGGAATACAATTGTGAATGGACAGATAGGGAATCTTGCTCTTCTGAGTTTACATTCAGGTGGGGTAACAAAGTGCAATACAAGTAGTAAGAAGGATTTAATATAAACCATCAGTAAAAGGAGAAAAAAGCACAAGGAAGAAGAGCAAAGGGGACATATATTGCCTTTAATACCCAATCCCATGTGAATATTCTCGCTGTCCTGATTTTGTGATAATCAGGGTAGGCTAAATATTCAGTTTATTAGAAACCATGCATGTGTCCCCAGACCTAGTTTTTCTCCCTAGGTCTGGATTTTAGAATGCTGATGATAAACTAAGCCTGATTTATTATATAACTATTCTGTATGGGAAAAGACTAACTTTGGGTATCTTTGGCCAACCTTAAGAAATATAGCAGGGGGATGGATGTGGCTAGGGTGGTTGGGCATCGGTGTCCTATATAGAGGGACCTGGGTTCGATCCCCAGGACATCCTGGTAAAAAGAAAAAAAAATTTAGAAGGCATGTGGGCCACTAGGCACTGTGTGCGAGTAAGCCACCAGGCCCTGCGAGTGGGTGCAGGTCCCGCACATGGGTGTGCTGCCAGGCCCCGCAAGCCAGGCAGCAAGATGATGATGTAACAGGAGAGTGACACAAGGGAGATCCAAGATGAGATGCATGAAAAACCAGGAACTAAGGTGGTGCAGGCAGTAGTAGGACACCTCTCTCCCACATCAGAGGTTCTGAGGATCGAATCCCAGTGAAGACAGGAAGAGAAGGATGAGAAAAGAGGGCAGGAAACAGACACAGAGAGTTGCCCAGCGAATGGAGACAGAAACAGCAAAAACGGGGGAGGGGGGAGGTATAAAAATGGATAAAAGTAAGTAAATAAATAAATAAACCCTTAAAAATGTATAGGTGAGGAAGA
>PVKH010002039.1:0-28329 GCA_004027955.1 Chaetophractus vellerosus
GAGCGGCACTCATCTTCCATCCGGTCCTGGTGTGCTCTGTTAACCCAATTAAGGTGCTTGCCTTCTCACACCACAAGGCTGCCCAAAGCAACACACTGTGATGTCACAATCAGGTATGACCTCATGGCAGGAAAGACGAACATGACAGAAAAGGTTGAACACATAAGCTTTTATTAAAATCTTTTAAGAGGGGTCAAAAAGGAATGTTTTTTTTTTTCCCTCTGAGAAAAACAGAGCACAAGCTTTCTCATGTGAATGACAAAACTCAATTCTGAAGATACCCTGGTGCTTTTACTCCAAGTGGATAAGCATGAATAAAGAAGCACAAAGAAATACTATCATCAATCAGGATGCTATTGCCTACACTTAGCTACAGGTGGAAAGCAAGCAGGCACAATTTGATTTGCCTAGATTAAAACAGCAATTTTCTATCCTCTTTTTTTCCTTTTAAAAATAGCCAATCGATTTTGGCCTAGCTGTTGCTGACTGTACCAGGTTCATTTTAATATACCACTGATTAGATGGTATGCCCGTGGCTGAAGGCGCTATAGCAGGAACAAGCGGAAGCTGCTGAACAAAAGGGGATGAGGGCACCAAAGGCTGTAGCTCCAAAAAACCTAAGGGCTTACTTCAACTTAGGCACTGAAAAAAGGCAGTTCACCAGTGGACTGTTGATAGTACATTTTTGGCTTGAACTGGCTGAAATAAATTTCTGGGAGTTTGAAGCCTGGAATTCATTTAGCTTTTAAAATTCTGACCTTAAGATCTAAAGTAAAAAAAATCAAAGTCCTTTGATTTTTTTTTTTTAAACACGAATGGGGAAAATACTGTGTCCTAAATTGCAGTGACATCTGAAGTAAAGATGGGAATTTGCCTCTCAGGAACCAGCCTATTTAACCATCTTATGAGAAAGTTAAATTCCCTTAAGTTACAGAGTTAGAGTCATTTACCAAAAGGACATGTAGTTGTTTAAAATCTTGGTTGGTAGCATTGCCTGAAAAAGGAAAACACAGAAAGAATACAGAACTTTTATGCAGAGTGACTAAAAGTTGGGATTCATTGGGCAGCCCTCAGAAAAGTGATAAGATCTCAACTAGTTTTGGAAAATAACCATCTAGATTGTTAAATGAGAAAGTACAATCTTGACCAAAGTCTGTTGTGGCTGGAAAAAATGGGTGAGGGACCTTTTCAGGCCATTCTTAAAGAGACTCAACATCCCACAAATGATTACTCAGAAAAAGGCAAGTTCCAAGGTATTGATGGATCTGACAGGTAAGGCTGTAGCTCAATAATGGATTAGAGGTCATGGGAATTGGTAAAATCGATATTTAAAAAGTGATCCTACTCCCCCTGCCCTTCCCACTCTGCCTCCCTCCACCCCTTTGCCTGCTGCTGCTTCACTCTCTCCCTTTTCCTCTCTCCCATTATCTTTTATTTAATTTGAATCCTGGCCTTAATAGGGAGAGAACTGTATCCAGAGGTACAATTTAGATAAGAAATTTTAGGAAGAAAGATCTAATGAGGGGCTTAGGAGTTTTGAAGAGAGGATATAAAATTGTTTAGAAAGAAATGAGGGGAAAATTAAGAAATTAAATATCAAAATCAGCACTGTGGTTGCAGAAGAATAGCTTCTGAGAGACACAGATGGTCTGCATTCTCCAGAACAAAAACAAACAGGAAGTAACAGGGCCAGAGCCCCCTTTCCCCTTCATTCCTCCCTCCAGTGTAAGTTGGAAAAAAACCTGTGTTCACATCAAAAAGTTTTCATTCAAATACTGGAAAGTGACCAAAGTAAAAGAAACAAGAGAAAGCTGGTCCTAGCAGGTAAAATGCCAAAGGGACGTCATATTTTGGGGGTGGAGGAGAAATGAGGGAATATACACACAGTTTGGAGAAAAGTCAGACTGCATAGCTAACTGCTAATGAATTTAGCAGACAGGTGGCAAATTTGAAGTCTGAAGTAGAGGAAGTTCTTCATTCTGAGCAGTCCATTTTCTGGAGTAGGAGGTGGGGAGTGCTGGGGGAAATGATTACTCTTGGGGTGCAGAAGGAGACAAGTGGCTCAGAGCAGAGGAGGGGAGAGAATAAACTAGAGAGTCGTTTGAGGCATACCGAATCAGAGTTTTAGTTCTTAAGACATGGCTTTCACTCTTGTTTAAAAAAAATGTAGCTGAAATGGATGGCTACTTACAGGGCTAAAAACGAGCCAAGAAATTGTATCTTGACAGTGATTAAAATGAGAAATTTTGAGATGTATATTTGTTACTACAATAAAAATTTACAAAAGAAATATCAAGAGATCTTCTTTTCAATATCTAAATGCTGCAAGCTCAAAAATCCACAAAATGGGGGTGTGGGGCCATGGCAGAGGCATAGGAAATGCTCCAGTCACCTCCTTTCCTTACCCCCTTGAACAGTACAGTGCTCTGGCAGAGTAATCACCAGTAAAACAGGAGATTTACAAGCCATCCCACAGAGATAAACCACCCCAGATCCCCTCTGACTCCAGGCAGCAACGAGGACAGTTTTCATGTTCCAAAACTAATTGGATAGTAAGGAGTGTCTGTGAGAATAAAAGGGGGTTGAGAGTGGAGGATGGAAATAAAAGGGGAAAAAAAAGTGTCCTTGTTGAAAGTTTTAAATTACAGGCTCAGTAAAAAACTGGCATTCCACCACATCCGGTCTAGTTACCAAATGGAAAAATAGGGTCATTAACATGTTTATTTGAATTACATTAGTCCTTCTCTTTCATATTTAATTTATTCTGCGAGGAAAAAAAAACCACTCTACATGCTGGTGAAAGGCAGGATCAAGGAGCTGAAACGCAATGATCTTTACCCATTATCTATCCTAAGGATTTTCAGAATTTACTAGGATCATGCAGGGATTCTTCCCCTCACGAGGAAGGGGAGGGTACAGAAAGATGTAAGGTACAAATGCCACGGAGTTTATTTAAAAAATTGAAACACATTCAAATCAAGGGCTGGGAAAACTATTTTATTATGGAAAAGAAGATCAGGAAGAGAGTCAAACGTTGGGCTCAATGACCTCTTCTGTGGACCGAATGTCCAGACACAAGGCTGGTGGCTAGGCTTATTAAATATTCTCCACATGATGTGGAAGTTGTAGAACATGGTGAAATCTCTATGCCATTGGTATTCTGGGTATTAAAAGGTAAGTCAATGGCCATTAACCACAGGACAAGCTCATGAACCTTGCTATTGGCCAGAATAGGTTCAGACAAACTTCATTATAAGCAAGTATAATGCATCACATTTAGGGAAAAATGAAATGGAGTATATTTTTAGGATGATGTTCGGAAATGACCTGGTTGTCATTGTGGTGGTGATATGGAGAAAGCATAAGACACAATATCATAAGGCCAGTCCTACTCTACAACTTACACTTAGTTGCATTTGTTCAAGTAACTTGATTTAATCAGTTTCCTCATCCATAAAATGGGGCCATTAACAGTTGCCACACAGCTGCGAGGATCAAGAAAGATGATCTATGTAAAAGGGTTCTAGAAAGCACTGTACAAATGTAAGAATTCTTAATTCATGCAGACCATGGTGCCAAATGATGTGTCAAATATCCCCAGAAACAGACTTGGAAACAAAGCAGGAAATGCTCTGACAAAGCTGGAGAGGACAAGAATCTCGCATCTCAATGCTGACTGATTGTGTCACTCACTACCTGAAGGGATTTCTCTTCAGGATTTTGACCTTGGGTTCACAGATTGCCTCCACAGTAAGTTGCCACCCACCTATCATGAATCACTTAAAGTTCAAATTTCACTTGATGCTAGCGATGCCAATATAGATGCAAGGAATTTTAGGATTTTTAGCCACAGAGTTCTGCATGCATTGTCAAAATGGTAGCCTCGGCAGCAGAGGCCAGACAGAGGGAGACCTGATTCTTGAGTATGCTGCTATTCCCAGTCCAAGTTCCAGTTCCAATGGAACAACCTGGCTAGGTAACCATTCCTTTGTTCCTCTTGTTTAGAATCTCCAAAATGAGTCAAATTTTCAGCCTCTAGCTTTTCCTTAAGGCAAGTTGCTCACCTTGCTACAGGCAGAATCACATTTTGTCTTGTGACTCTTCCTCTTTGGTCCTGCTTGTTGAACATTTTGCCAGCTGTGTGTAAGCTGAACCTTGGCTCAGATACAATTGCACTCACATTAAGATCGTTCTGGTTTGAGTTCAGAGCACACTTAGAATATGATTCTGACAGAGGAAGGGGAATGTTAAATCACAACAACTCTAGTACAAGATAATGGACACTGTTTCTGCATGAAGTACTTCAAAAATAAAAATGAAAAAGGGACAGAAGAAAGTTCTGAATCAATTAAAATAATCAATATATAAGATGATTTCCATTTATAAATATCATATCCAGAAAGGTATGTGGTAAATGTCTATAAAGAAATGAAAGATCTGGATAAAGTAAATACGAGTTTATTTATCAATTTCTAGTATATATGAACTAGAAGTCATCTTATTACTCTTTAAAAGAAAGAGAATTTAGACAAAGTAAAGAACTACTTTACACAGTAGGTAGTAAACTGATGAAATTCAGAAATAGTATTGCAAATGTTTAGCTAAATTCATGGATAAGTCTATAGTGGGTTATTCAGGGAAACTAGGATGTCTGGAGGAAAAGAATTCCTGAAGTTAGCAACATGGACACTTATGTCTTGTATATCAGCTTCTGGGCCTGTGATCAGAGACTGAATGCTGGGCTGAAAGGACCATGGGCTTGACCCAGTGGGGGCTTTTCTTATAACCATATGTTCATTTAAAAAATTAGGCATGCTGGGTCCAGAGGTGCCATAAAACCTGGATTGTACAGTTACATATGTCATACCACCTAAGCATGGTCATGACACTCCTCTGCAGCAATTATTATCATCTTGAGATGATAGAACTAAGGATCAGAGAAGTTCAGAGAGGACAAGTAAAAAAGGTCATACTGTGGTTAAGCAGCAGAGCTGTGATTAGAACTCATAGCTTACAGAGCTATGCTATTATATGCTATCATATTGCTGTAGTTTTCTGATATATCAACACATTAGATTACTCATGCAACCTATTAAAGCAGTATGAAGTCTTGTTCTCCATTCTGCTTAGTACCTAAGCTGTGTGTGCTGTGGGTCTTACTAACAAATCATGTGCACATCTACAGCTTTACATTAAAGATATCTCCAGCTATCATTAAGAGGGAGTAAAAGAAAAGCAGATCATGAGAAGGTAACAGGCATATGGCTAGGAACATAAGCAGCCATGAATTACTATAGAATACTGCAGACTACAGTGTATATTAACAGCAACTCTTTCTTCTCCATCAACTAAAGATTCATTCTTAGTTTTCCTAATCAAAACTCATATATTTCAATAACAGTGACATCTGTTGAAGTGAACGGGTATCATGGACTCCAACAACCTCCTTGGCTTACTAATTCTCAGGTTGAATGGGTTATCAAAAGGGAAGATAGGAAATGCAAGAAAAGTATGGGTGGTGGGGAGAAGCATGGTGAGGAAGAGAAGAGAAATGAGAGAAAAATCCAGAGTTTACTCTCCCAGACATTAGGTATTTTAATCCAAATGAGATTGATTCACCCCATATTTTGAGGAAGTTTAAATTCAGTTGCAGGAGATTTTGTGATGCAAGAGTGTTGATAACCTAAATCTTGTGATAATGTGTTTTAGGAGGATTCTGTCCATCATAACAAAACTAACAAGCCTTTCAAAATTAGCTCTGGCCTTGACTATGTTATTAAACACCTGTATCTTAATTTCTATTCTTGTAAAATAGGGCCAGTTCTTTTTTTATATTTTCATAATTTTTCTTTATAAGTGAATGGTAACTATTTTGTGTAATATTTAAAAATCCAGGTAAAAGTAGAGTAAAACCATATATCTTTCTCTCTTCCTTCCTTTCTTTCTCTACATTTCTGTTCTTTTTTCTTTTTTCCCCCAGGATTTTAGCCACAGATGTAATGGGTTTCTGTCACACCGATTGACAAAGTACAACTTTCACAAATATTCCCTTAGAGATGGACCACCCATCTCCAAACTCACTATCACTAGCCAATGAAAAATATATATGATTTGATAAAATGTATAAAGGGTTGAAAAAACCTTGGGCAGAAATTTCTTTTATGACTTAAGAACACCTCCTATCTAAAGACTCAGTTTCCTTCAGTACCAATGTGACAATCTCACTGCAAACAAGGCCTGGGATGCAGCATTACTGAACATGTCAAAGCTGTGCCATGATGTCATTCTTAACTGAACTAAAGGAACTGACCAGTGCCAAAGAAGAGAGAAGATAAGGGAAAAATCTCCAGGAATTATTGTCTATACTCAGAGAAAAACTTCTCAGTAAAGATGTTATATGTGTTTAAAGACTTGCAACATCAAGTATTGATTGGATTCTCTTTTCCTCTCATGCAACAATCCTGATTATAAATTTTCATCACTGCTTTCTGTTGATGAATTCCAATGAAAACTGGTTGGCTTAGTCCCTTGGATTTAGTCCCCACAATGTCAAGTTGCTAGGAATTGATCTCTTCTTGGCTTATGCCCTTTGACTTGGGACAGCATGCATATTTGGGACAGAAACTATACTGATGACCAGCTGCTTTGGGTGCTGGTTCTGGCTCTTAATACTAATTAGATACCTTGAGTTGGGGCAAAATGACTAACCTGGTGAGCCTAAGTGCCTTCTTATACAAAGTGAAGGGCTCCTTTCAGGTGCAGAGTTCTGATTTTTTAAGTCTTGTTTGGCTAGTTTACTTGGTTAAAACATGGGTTTAATGAGGTTAACATCATGGATTCCATTCTCATACAAAGCAGGTGGCCTAGTATAGTGGTTCACACATAGAACTTGCTCAATAAATATTTGTTTAATGACTAAATGTCTTGGGAAAAAGAAAAACTCCTTTTCATAGTCAAAGATTCTAATTTAGGTTAAAATGGAGCACAGCCAAGAGAGACCATAGGGCTTGGTACCAAGGCATCTGAATCCCTTGGCAAAATAATGGCAAGTCAGTGGTGTTGCTCAAACTAGTTGTGGTTTGGGAATGAGGTGCTCCTCAAATCAGCTGAGGGTGCTTTTCCCAGTACCATCTTCCAAAAAAGAGATATCAATCCTGAGAGAATTCCCTGGGTTTAAGATTATTTAAATAGCTCATCAAATCCTTAAAACAGTCAGTTGAGGTTATGGAAATTACAGGCATTTCTCTATATTTTTCACAAAGGAAAACCAAGCAAAAGGGACAAGAGAAGCATACTTCCACTGAAGCGGTGAGAAACAAGTTAACCAGTATTTAAGACCGAGACACCACCTCTCTGTAAAATATTTGAACATAGACCTTGCACATATGTAGGATACCCAGTAATTTAGGTGGATATCACACACTAGAATTTTGTCTCAGATAATAAGAATTATTTCATTAAAGAACATGTAAAAATATAAATTAGGTGTGGTCCTTAGCAATAACAGTCAGCTGATCATTGTAGTCAGAGCATAATTGGAATTGCTTAGCAAATACTTTAAAAACTAATTAAAACAAAGGAATGGAACCTGGATGACGAAGGATCAAACATTAGAATAAGTAACTTTGGATCATAATGTTCTTTGACATCTTCAACAGCATGTAGGGCTTTTGTTCATTTGCTTGTTTGTTTTTGTTCCATGGGTGTATTGTGTCCCTCTTATTTTCCCCTTCTAGAATCTGGCCAAGTATTGATGGAAAGGATGAAACCCAGTCACAGAATGCTGACAGAGCTCCTCTTATGGCTTACAGAAATGATCCACTGAGTCTCACATCTCCTGGTCAGCACTGACAAGTAAACACTGGTTTTATTTTAGTCACACAGTTGTAGTTCCATGGGCAGCTGTCCTTACTGTACACAATCAGTCCCTCTTTTCAGGGGGTTATAACTCAACCATCAAAATACCAAAATATGCTCTGGTTTGAAACTTGGTGTACAGAGTCCCAAGCCCCAGAATGACTGTGGTTTTATTCCAAATTTAAGAAAACATTGAGTTTTGTAGGTTATTTATTTACTGTTTTCAAATATGTTTGAAGAGTCTTTTAAACTTTCCATAGGAAAATGTATTAAAAAAGACACGCCATTTTAGTACTTTGGGTAATTCATTTTGAATTACAGCACACCACTGGAAGGACCAAATGGTGGGGAAAAAAGAGTTTGTTTAATTTTCTTACCAAATACAGATGTTTTGACCACTTGGGTCCTCATCAGCGTTCAAAATATTGGTGTGTCATAATATAATAAAATAAAGGCGTTAACTTCTTTGCTTTGTTCCTTTCAGTGATGTGCAGAATGGATTAATGGGTTCTTGTTTTTTGCTCTTGTATAACTCAAAAACTCATTTCAACTTAAATAAATTAAGTAAGTAATTAGTTCATAATATGGCCTAATAACCTCTGGTATTTTGAAACAAACAAAAACACAAAAATGGCTGTTGCACATTTGTAGTTAATTACTTCCATATAAAATACCCATGTGGATTTTATTGCAGGTGACATAAATTTCAAATCTAAGCTTTGTTTGTGATAGAAAGTCTGGGTTATGGTATGGTATAGACTCCCATGAAGGTTCTGTACCCTTCTCTACTATTTTCATAAAGAGAGTCTATGAAACCACATTCTTGCTCTCTTCATTGGCAATGAAAAGCACTTTATTTCAAAAACTCTAGAGACTAGGTTACTTCCTACAGAAGCTCAAAGGACGTTAAAAACGCCAGTGTCGTTTCTAAAATTTGTATGATGTTATTTAATTTTTGGTCTTGAAGTCTGAACAGTTCTTGTTTTCACATATTCTAGTGAAGGATTAAACTTGGTGATCAGGACAGGGAGCCCAGTGGAAATCCTTCCAGATGATTATACCCCATAGAGAAAAAAAAAAAAAAAATCTTGCTACATTTCTAAAGTAAAGGGGAAAAAGACTTTTTAATAAGTGTGTAATTGTGAGTTCTAGCCTTAAAAGAACTTTGTTGGCTTGGATATCTTCCACCATCCCCTTCAGATATTAAGAATTATAGTATATCCAAGAAACTATTGATGCAAACTAGACTATTGCACATGAACTCGGACCTCTTTCCCATTGTGCAGTATTGTAGTGTGAACAAGATCGTGCCCAAAGGGTCAATGGACAAAATAAGAATGCAACATCATCCATAGCAAGGTGTGGCTGCCTTGGGGAGCCTCACAGGTCCATTTCCTACCCTTTGTAAATGGGTATTAGGGCCCCTATACAGGTACTGAAGCCTCCAGGCTAATCTGACCACCAGCTCCAAAAGGAATACGGTACAAACCTTCATTAGTAAATATCCAGTAAACGTTTCTTGGCAAGAAACCACAGTGTCAGCTGCACACCTCACAGTTCTCTGTGTGATATCTGATATTACCATGCATTTGTAATACCTTTTGAGTTTCAATGCAGAAACCTAAGCACAGTGCCCAAGCTGTAACTGCTTTATGTACATCACTCTAGAACTTAGGATGACTTTTCTTCAGATGTTTTATGCCTGGGAGAGCTTTTCCTTTAGCTTTCTGAGTCATACAAATCCAGTCAGATGCAGCGTTTCAACCCTTGTAGGTTGTGGCCACACATTCACGATACTTTACATACAGCGGGCTCTCAATAAACATTTGCTTTCTAGACTGGAACTGATCTTATCGCAAGAAAAAGTGGCGCAAGCAATAGAATACGAAAATGAACTTGAAGGAAGACTAACAGATCCTGAGTATATTTTTAAAAATTCAAGCAGAGAAAACAGTTGTCTTTTGATACAGCTTCCCAAGGGAAATAGTGGAAGTTTCATTACTCAGGGCATTTCAAACCAGAATAGACAAAACACTAGTGGGGTATGTTGAAATAAAATATGCGCAGTCCGTCTGTGAATTAGTGTTTACTTTCAATATAATTATAAGTGAAGCAACACTGTAATGGGAATTTTTTATACACACGAAAGCTATGGCTACTATGTTTCCACATCGACCATATGTTGCACATATTGGTTGGTGCGGATGTGTATCCTTATTGCCCTCTAGTGGATGAAATGTAAGACCTACCTGATCAGAACGTTCTAACAAGCTACGATGGCTTGGGGGTATATCAATCCTTAATCATTTGGGGTAGAAAGAAAATAGCTGTGTTGATGCATTTTCCATCAAATTATAAAATTGAAGGGCATTAAAAACAACAGAGTCAAACTCTGTAATTAAGACTGCCATTTAATGTTTGTTCGCACACGGTATTCATTTCTGTGTATCCCTGCCAAAGATCCATTGTGTAATGTTGTCCTCACATGACATTAAAACACCAGTTCCCTGGAAAATGTAAAAAAGAAACCGTACTGCCTTGAAATACATGGAGCTTACTTTTGGAAACAGAACATTAATACGGATGCAGTAAGATCATTTGAAACACAAATAATGGCTAGAAGAAACTTGAAAATCAGAACTGCTCCTTAAATCTGAGCAAGCACATTAGCAATCTATGTGTGTGCTGGCTGGTACTCAGAAGAGGGCAGAGAAAATGAGCTTCAGAACAGTGAAGCTGATTTGAGAAAGGACTGGCTAAACACTCTCTTGTCTGCAATAAAGGGGCAAGAAAATAAGTCTAAACACAAATTTGGCACTGAGATATTTAATGCTTTCACATTGAGATTACTTTTCAGGTATAGACTCTAGTTACTCTATGCCACCAAAGAAATATATGGATCTGTATAGTTCTCTGGCATTTCAACATCAAGACACAATATAAATCTGAAGGCAGCTCTCTTAATGTAATATTAATTAGTTCAAATAATTTAGACTTTAATCATTAACTTTTATTCTCAAACTTAGTATGGAAAATAATTCTCCAAAAATACAAAGAGGAAACAAGTGTACAATCTGAGTTGCCAAAAAATCTGATATACCAGGTAGTAAAAATGAATGGAGACAATGCAGAGAAATGTATCCTATGCATGCTGAATATAGCAGGCCAGTGGCCCTTACTACAAAAATGGGGAAGGAAATGGGCTAATTCTTTAAATATAGTAAACTATTAGAGGCTGGTGATGTGGTGGTAGACGCACATTTGGGGAATCTGGATGGGCAGGGGGTCAGATTGCTTCCTTTGAGTGACAGTTTTCACAGCACACAATTTGGCAAAGGGTTGATGGTTTAATAATCAAAGGTAGATTCCAGAAGACTTCTCCTTGTCAATGCAGGGAAAAAAAGCAACAGATCTACCTAGATAAAGGTGGAAAACCAGAAGAAATCTCTCTTTATCTGAGTGATCTATAAGAAAACTTGCCTCCATAAACATCCTGGAAGCTTTGCTTTCATCTCAACCAGATTTACTGTACAGCAAATATTATATCTATAGATAGGTGACTAGAAGCCCCAGGAGAGTCAAGGGTAAGCAGTATGGACTACAGGGAAGAAATACAGCCAATTTCTTACTTAGCACCACGGACAGAGCTGCCAGCAGAAAGACACATCCTTGTAGTTATCCTTGGTGTAAAAAGGAGCACAAAGAAATCAGTATTGCATTTTAAAGATGCTTCTTATCCCTATTATGACTGGCCGTTGGGTTGGAATTGTGCTCCGTTGCTTCCCCACAGGGCAGCCCCTGGAGCTGAACAGGACAAGTTCTGAATAAAAAAGTATCTTGCCCACTTGAGCACATGGAGAAAGGAAAGGTTGATAAAGGAGAATCATGTCTCCTTGACCTTTCTCTATTACCTCTCTGGTTTTTGAAAAATCAAAGTACTGTAAAGAATAATGCCATGATTTTCCTGTGACAACATGAGTCCCCATGTATTTCAGCCTTAGGATGATCTCCAGGGCACAGGGATTGCTCTGGGGCAGAACTAGGGAAGGAGAAAAAGTAAAGACAGCTTAAAAAGAAGTCAAGGACCTCCATTCCATCGCCTGTCATAGCAGATTACCAATCAGACCCTCTTTTTCCTCTCTATTCTGGCCTTTAAGGATGAAAGCTACTGTTGGATTCTAGTGACTGAAAAACAGATTCTGGGAAATCAGTGCTGTCCCACTCATACCTGAGCTGTGAATGACTCTCCTTTTCTGGCCTGCTGAAGTTTGATGTAAGCACTCAATTTTATGAAAAGCATTACAGCACAAGTTATCCGGCACTAAATCTTACCATTATTTGCTAAAAATTTGGAGGCCAAGTTTTTCCTATTTGGTTATTAACAAGAAACTTATTTCTTTTCTTTTCTTTCTTTCTTTTTCTTTTTCTTTTTTTAAAGAAACTTATTTCTAAGAGAACTTGATTGCCAGGGAACTTCTGGGTTGCAGTTTTAACCAATTGTTCGCATTTTTCTTCTGTACCTTTTTGTTTCTTAGGCCTTTATGTCCAGCAGAGAGCATAGGGAGGATACAAGGTGAGTTGGAACTTTTTGCTGGCTCACTACACATGTTCACCAAATGGTTAGGCCCTCACTTTAAACCCCAGCAAGGCAAAATAAGCTCTGTCTGCCCAGCAGCCTTTCAGAGGCATTAAGGGTAAGAGAGAAGGTAAGTAATTCACTAGGCGTCCCCATTTCTATAATGGAGAAGGACGTCTTGATACATTTACAATACTCCTCTGGGGATATTTCATCAGTTATACCTAAACTCTAATGGACAATAATTGATTTGAACTTTCCACTTAGCACAGAGCTGTAAACAGCTTCACTGCAGACGGCAGCAATGAGCTGACGTTTTGTAAAGTGGAGAGAGATTCAGAAAACTTTTGTACTGGGTCATGCCGTAGACTAACAGCTTTTGTATCCAGGGAAGAAACAGTTTGTCCTCCTGGTTTTAATAACTGGGCTAATAGAGTTTCAAGCCTGCAGTAGGTATAGGTTATCTTTTGAAGACATTCCATTTTAACCCCTCACTATTATGATGGGTTTATAACCCAGCCATTAAAAATGCATTCCTGATTTAGACATACATCAGGACACATTCAAAAACATAACTTTCAGAAAACTAATTTCCTAGCAAAGGGGAAAATAAGAAGTTAAAGTCATTTTTAAAGTCTAGTGTTGTTTTTTTTTTTTAAACTTTTTGTGGTTGGTGAACCCCTCAAGGAAAATATTCCCTCTCCCCTCAAGTCTCTCATCTGTGTGACATCACTCTGTCTCCCCACCACCACCAGCTACACCATCCCACCTCACTTTGTTTCTGGCCATATCTCAGTGAAATCTCTTACAGAATTACTCCAAAGGCTAATGTGCTGCAAGGCTTTAACTGAGCATAAGTACAGCTCTGTTCCACACTTCCATTTGCTGCCCCCTCTCCCATCCTGTTGAACATACAATTAGATGAAGTTTAGAGGAATCCTTCTCTTTAAACCAGCTCTTCTCTCTCCCTCAGGCATGACAGCAGGATAAAGAGTGAAGAGACATGAAAGACTAACTACATTTTATTTAGACCACTGCAACTTCTGCTCAAACCGTGGCTTTCCTACCTTGCTCCTGCTCCCGAGGATTTCTCACAATGGGATTCAAAGCACACCTGGCAGCTGCTCCAAGACAACAAAGGGCAGAGGCCCCTTTGGAGTTGTTGCTGCAGCTTCTCTGGTGTCAAAGACCTACAAGTCTCGTGTCTGCAAAGTAGGACCTTATATAATAATCAGCTGGAGCTTTGCAAAAGCCATTTTAATCTGATGTGTGAAGAACACGCAGCAAGAAGGTACATTTTGTGAATCTACTGCTACCTAACATTACTCACCTTATGCAAGTTGACATAGAATATGAATTTTCTGGTATTTCAGCTGATGAGATTGTGAGAGTAAAAACGTTTCACTGTCAGAAAATAGATTTGCCCTCAACCCTGACTGTAGCTCCCTTTCTAGAAATCTACAGGAAAAACAGCGTACAATCAGGCATTTTGTAAAATGTCCAGATTCTGAAATTCATTAAAATCAAACTAATCATAGCATGTTCCACATGGCTCTGAAAACAGCCCTTTGTAGATCCCAGACCTAGCCTGGTCCTGGTTTAGATTCTACCACTGATTATCTAGGTTAAACAAGGGACTTAACCTCACAGAGCCTCGGCTTTTCCATTTCGAATTTTGAGAGAATGATGCCTGTACATTCATATTCATTTGTTGATGAAATAAATGAAATTATATAGAAAGCTATCTGACAAAAAGATGTTATATATATTTAGGGTCCATCACCTTAATAGTGGCATGACTAATTGTTGACAATAGTAGAAGTTCACTAAATTTTACCTATCTTGGGTAGACTGCAACATACAAATGATATTTCCTATCTTTTGTCTGCAAGTATTCTCCAGGGAAACCGTTTTCTCCCATGGTCAAAGGACCTCATTTTCATATTTGATCTTTAAATCAAATTTGGCAGCCTCGAATTCTATTTTACCAATGTTTAAAATCACCTAGCTTTGAAGTGAGTCACCAAGGCTCTCTTCTTTCAGCATCAGGCTACCGTGGAATATTTAACCACAAAATTTTATACAATGGTACCCAGTGGCTTCTAATTATTTTCTTGATGAACAACAGTTAAATAATTAGTCTATATGGTACTTATATGGTAGACCACCACTCCAGTGTATCAGTCTTGGCTCTCATAAACTTCAGGACGCATGCACTTTAAAAACAAAATGACAACAAACTTTAACAAGAATTAGATACATTAAATTCACCCCATGTTTTATGTTGACCTTGGACTGCAAAGTTTCGTAATTCATAGAATTGGGGAAAGTTTTGAAAGGGTTCAGGGCAAAGGTCAAGGAGCCTTCTCTCCTTTGCCAAGAAATATTAAGAAGTGATCTGATAAGGCTCATCAGTAAGATGATGTGTTAACAGGTGTTCTTTTCTATACCTCAGGCTGAAAATATTTTTAAAAATGGGTTTAAGAAGCAAGAGAGATTTAGGTTAGTTATAAAATTCTGACATGCTTCAGGAGATGTTAAATTCTGATATGAAATACTCTGATGTCATATTGTAAGTTTTATGAAATACATTTGGTCCCCATTTATATGTGACAACTTAGGTAAAGTGTTGCCAGAAGGCAGGGGAGGTGATCCAAATAACATCTAGACTTTTGCTTTTCATAAAAGTAAACAATGATTTGTAGAACTTTTCTGAAAGTCTCTTTCACAAAAACTGTATGTGTGATACAACAACTGGAACACCCCAGATACTAAGTTGGCTACTGTCACAGGGAACCAATCTCATAAGAACTATTTGATCCCATTATTGTTCAGTCTTTAGAAATGTTTGGCAGAGGTCAAGGAAGCAAATCTAACACTTATAAACCAATAAGAGATTTCCTTGTTTGTTTTTGAAAATGTTATTTCTGCTTGTTTTTCTTTATAGTATTCAGCTGTAGGTATCCATATGATAATTGTCGCGTAACAACCTAAATTCAGGGACACATCGTTTAAAACAAGGTATTATTTAACCACCTTAGGTAAACATGCAATTTAGGAGTGGGAAAGATGCACAGAGATAGGTAATCACAGATAAAAGCATGATGAATTTCTGTACCATGCACTTCACACCCCAACTCATCTTACTGGGAAACTAGAGAAGGGGCAGAACCATTTCTATTATGATAATTCACAAAGGGAGGCCATATAGATATGCATGCAAAGTCTCTCCCCACCTCTCCATTTACATGCCAGGATTTCAACTCTGCGACACTGAGTCCCTTCATTTAGCCAATTAGTCCTTCCAGCTTCATGTAATGCACGCCAAGAAGAAGGAGAAATAGAAGTGCTGACGTTCACTGCTTTGAAAGTTGCTATTCTAATGCCAAAGCTGCCTCTTGAGCAATTTCCAGAATGTATTAACATGGGAGCAAAGCTCTATTGCTAAAGACATGGATCACATTATGCAGGGAGCCCCCTTCAACATGTCACAAATGCACAAAATCCCCTTCAACTCTTGCAAGATCTTACAGTTGTAGTTGGTAGGGACTCACATTTATGGTCTCTCCTCAGGCAAAACCTAGGAGGTCTTCCTGAATAAAAAAAGGGGGGTGCAGTTTAAAATTATTTAGCAAGAAAAGCATGGCATGTTTTCTGGATCATAGCAACGGCCACGTCTTTGCACACAGCTGTACTGAAGAAAGTCAGTCAAGGTTCAAAGCAAACCAGTCTCACAGTTCAGGTTAGAATGAAGGACTCTTCAGTTTCTTTTTAAATGTTTCCAACCAACTAAGTCTAGGTTCAATTTTAATTATTTTAATTTGACAAACAACCCAAAACATTTCCCCTCAATATTAAGGACTAAATTGACAACAGTTGATATTTGAACAAAATATAAATATGCTTCTACACTTGCAAAATTGTGTAGCTGTTTGTGTCTAGGTACCTTCATATACCTTCATATACATGTGGTTCTTACACTTAGCAGACAGTGGGAGTTACTTTGAAACACTCAGAAAGTCATTCACCCTTGTTCTGCTGACCATCCTGCCCACAGCTGAGACAGTGACCGAGATTTTTAATATCACTCTCCCCCTTTCTCAATGCATTTACACAGATCACTTGCGTCAACCTGGGCCACTACAAATTCAGCTGTTCTTTGCTTAACTCATGACCCTTGCAAGAGGTGATTTGGCAAGTCCTTCACTGAGGCAGCATAACACGGTGGAAGTGGAAGGAGCACTTGACTCTGATGAAATACTCCTTTGACCCATCCTGGTACCCCTATTAGTTAGCCCTGCTTACTTGGACTGCTTCTCTCTTCTAAGTCTCTTTTTCACATACACAGAATTTGGAGGTTAGCTCAAATAATCTTGCAAGTTTCCTTCTAGTTTTTTTGTCCCTAAAAATCTTCACAAAGTGACTTCTTTTCTCTGTCTTTGGCTTCTGCAGCCTAAAATCTTGGCTCAATCTTATCCTTTCAATTATTCCCTCAATATTTACTTCATTGTCTTCTAGATATGTAGTCCCTCAAGGCACCATCTTAAGGTTCATAATTTTTCTCTTTACTCTCAGGTATTTGATGGATTGATGTACTCACCTAACTCTTCCCATAACCTATATTATTTATTTAGGGTTTGCTTCTACTTCCTCTTCAGAATACTTCTGATTAGATGTCCTGTTGGCACCTCAAATTCCATATGATGAAGAACATCCTCTCTTTCCTTTTAAATCTTTCCGCATTTTGAATTCTATACAATCACATTCCATGACTATCCAATGCTCCAATTTTCTGTTAAACTTTCATATTTTTAAAATATTTTGCTTCTCATATATAGCCAATTATCAAATCTAGAAGTTTTCTTACAGGGAGTTTAATTCAAATTATCTTTTTTACTATTACCCTTGGCCGGCTCCTAATCACACTGCACCTAAAATATGAAAATCTCTTCCCCACTGTAAACATATTCTCAGTGATTTGACTATCAAAGTACCTTCTTCAGTTCTCCAGTGGATTTCTATCTTATTTCAGATCAACTGCAATTTCCAGACTCCCAGTCCTGAAAGCCCTCTGTAAGTTTGCTCATCCAACCTGTCAGCAACTAACGCCACTAAGGCCCACTTAATCCACCAAGCAAGGCTCCTTTGCCTTCTGGCTTCTCCTCATTGAGAGTCCTCCCTCTCCCTCTCTGAACCTTTCCCCACATAAATCCTGCATCTGTTGAACAGTGGAACAATCTTTCATGGACCAACAAACATCTTTCCTTCCTTCAAGTTATAATGTAAGCTCCATTTATGCCAGAGAGATTTGTAAGATTATTGTTAGCCAACCACCAACTCTCTAAAAAAAGTTAAAGCCACTTCTTCTCCTCCTTATCACAAGTTTTTAATTTATTGTATTTTAAATGTATATTGAAGCTGCTTATAAATTCCATTGATAGTAGGAAAAATATAGTAGGTACTCAATATGGTTTGATTAATTTATTGCCTTGCAACATTAAGTCTTGATTCCAAAAATAAACCAAAGCCAAAAACAAAACTGTTCTGTTTGTTACTTTAAGACATGTAAGACATTTCAGTCTCCTGATTTTTGGGGATTGCCAATTGCCATGCACACGGTAGGTACCACTAAATACGTGCTAGATTGGATTAGGGAGGAACCATCTTAAACAGTTTATTTATGAAATAGGGGGTAGTCAGAAGAAGACTATTAACTTAAATATCCAAAATAACCTAATGTAGTAAAAAATAATATCAAAATGAGAGTCTGTCAAGTTTCTCTCACCTTTTTGATTGCTTAATATTATAATGATAATATTTTAAAAAATAATTTTGATTTTAAGACACTAAGTTTATACATTAGGAATTGGAGTCTAGCAAAGTCTTATAGTCTGATTTATTTCTATGTAATATATCTGTCTTGAGAACATCAGCAGGAATACACCAAAGAAATATGTCCCTCATGGGATCAACTATATAAAAAGACAGAACACATCATCAGTACAAAAATCATTATCCATCTAATTTCTCCCATTCTAGATGGCTCCGGTGAGCCCCTTGATCATTACTGACTAAGGTTAAGATAGACCTTAATGGATTAATTAAACCAGAGCAAGACTTCATTGCAGACTGAAGAGGAGATTCCTGACACAGACGAGGCAACAGCTCTGTTCTCCTTTCATTCAAGTGGGCAAGACCTGGTTATCCCAACCAATATACTATAAAGTACAAATGTAGTCTCCAAAAGTAAGTTTCGCTATCTGTTGTCTGGGTTTTTTCCTTAGCATTATCAAACTCTAAACTTGTGTGTTTATAAAAATTTACCATGGAAGAAATTAAATGTTACAACTTTCCACTACCCTTCTTCTTCTGGAAGAGAAGTAAAGCAACAGAGGCAAAGTGCTCATTTTGGTAACAAGAAGTACCCAGGCTCTCTCTGCCTGGAGGAGCCCGCACCAAATCTCGGTGCATATTTCCATCTTTCTCTCCCATTTCTCAGCAAGCTCTGTTCTTTTCCCCATTTCCTAAATAAATTCTTTTTACTGGCCTAAAAAAAGAAGAAGAAGAAGAAGAAGTACCCAACTAGGGGAGAGGTGTTTGAATGCCAGTGTGATGGTGAGAGAAGACCAGGGCACAGACTATTCAGAAAGGGCTGAAAGGAAGAAGTGCCCTCAGCCATAAAGTCACAGGGAGCACACCCAAGGCAGCTGTCCTAATGGAAACCTTGAGAATTGTCCCTTTAAAGAGGATTTTGAAATTCAAATGTAAAAGGAGAACAGGATAATCCAAAGGGCACAATTTAGGGTCTTTTTCTTCTTGTAAAAAGAAAAGAAAAAAAAAAAGAAAGAAAATAAAATCAGAAGTACTGTACCATATTGGCAGTTTATTCTCTCTTTTGGGAACCAAATCAGCATATTAATGCATCTCCCTAACAGTTGCTTTTATGATGAAGACAACCAGTCTCTATAGCACACAGCATTAAATATGCAGGTATTAAAATAAAAAAAACCCAAACCACCAGAAACACCTCAGTCTAGAAATGGCAAGGCTAACCAAGGCAGACTGTGTCATTAATATTGAGCACAGCCTGTGAGTCTAGACAAACATCTATGGAGCTAGACTGGGGACTGGCAAGCCTCATTTCCGCCAAAGAGGAGGCTCCCTTAAGGAGCCCAGAATGGAGGGACTGGGAAGAGTTCAGTGTCTTTTTTTGAGACAACAAAACCAGGGCAAGCTCCAGTGGGTGTCAGGCTGGCCCCACCATGTTGAATACCAGTGTCTAAATGATAACTAATTGAAATGAAAAGCCACCTATTTCAACGGCAGCCCTAAAAGAGCTTCAACAACAAATACAAGTCCCCAATCACTCTTGTAGTTTTAATTTGTTATTCTTGCATTAGGGGGAAAACACTAATTTCAAACAATAGTATACTTCCCAAAAGCACATGTCACATCTTACTCAAAAGAAGTAATAGAATTATGGAGTTGGAAGGGTATTCTACCTTAGTGACCATTTAATCTAGGCAATGTAAATTGAAGTCTTGCCAATGGTCACAGTTAATTATACAGCCAGAAATTTTAGCATTAATGAATACACAGTATGGATTCAAGACTATCTATGATCCAAAAGAATTGTCTCTTATGCCTGTTATTTATATAATTATATGTATGCATATATATAAACACACACATATATACATATATTGAAATGCATATATATATACACACACACCTACAGAGAGGGAGAGAGGGGGAGGATATGTCTGTATAAAATAAATTTCTAGGCAGTAAAAGTATGATCCTTTGTTGTAAGTGCTGTAGACCTTGCTGCTCCACTTCTGCCCATTTATTTAGGTCAAAGTTAGGGGTGGTGCTGGGAATAAAGCAGAGAACCAGGCTGGACCATGATCCTATGAGCTACAGCACACTCCTTAATTGTCCAGTCATTTGGTCCACAATTACATTTTAATATATGGCAGAGTACAATGATTTCCTTTGGGAAGGATAAAAACAGAGTGACTAAAACATAATGGAATATGATTGGTTCAAACAATCCCTGGTTATGGAGACAAATCACTAATAGTATGCTTAGGACAAAGAAGTGATGATATCACCCAAGTATGTCTCTTATAAAGAAGAGAGGAGAGTCTGGGCCACCAAGATAGTGGCATAAGATACTCCTGGGTGTTGTACCCCACAGAATCTTTGAACAACTAGCAAAAACTGGCAGGGCACTCTTCCTCAAAACTCTGGAAACAAAGTGTTTCAGTAAATGGGCAAAGGCTGAGTCAAGAAAACACTGCTCTTATATCTGTAGTAGAAGCTCATAGAGCCATTGCTGGCCCCTCTCCCAACCATTCCCTGGTGTGCAATAGAAACAGCCTGCACTCCCCTTGTGGAACCATAGTCCTATTCTGGAGGAAACAGAGTAATGCATAAGCACATACTGTGGTACCTATATATCCCTGCCAATCTATCAAGTGACAGCTTGAAATATTGAACCAGGAAACTCATTTCTGGCTCATACTCCCAGAACTTGCCCAGGGTGAGGGGGGTGAAGAAGAAGCTTGCATATAGCTTAAGCAATATAAGAAACAATTAAGTCAAACAGGACTGGGGAAAGGATTGCTTGCTTTAAGTCCTACAAATGAGTATTCAGGAAGAGGAGAAAGTCTGTTTCATAGGGAATAGAAGGGGCATTCAAATTCCTGTAAACCAGGAAATTACTAAGACCAGGAGGAAGCACAAGCCCAGGACAAGATGCAAGTTTAGAAAAGATGGAGAGGATGGTGCACTTCACATTTGCCTCTGGCTGATATTCTTGATAGGAGGGATAAACTCTGAAAGAAAGCACCAGCCAAAGTACAGCCAATTTGCAAAGAATGTAAAGGGTATTTTTGTGTGTGTGTGTGTGTGTGAGTTTGTTTTTGTTAGCTCCTGGTACTCAAGAAAATCTATGTTATATCACTAGCTGGATACAAAGATAAGGAACAGACAGGTCAGGGACTAAATCCCAGAGTTAACACTTTAAAATATTAAAATGTATAGTATATAACAAAAGATTACCAGAAGAACAAAGAAACCAGAAATCATGTCCCAACCAAAGGGACAAGATGAAAATCCAGAAACCATCAATGAAGAAGGCCAGACTTTGGACATCCCGGACAAAGATTTAAAAAAAAAGATCCTCGACATGCTCAAGGAGATAAAAGAAAACACAGAGTAGGAAAAACAGTGAATGAACATATTAGTGTCTCAAATAAGAGATAGAAAAAATTTAAAAGAAGCCAAACAGAAATACTGGAATGGAAGACCACAATATCTGAAATGAAAAATTCCCTAGAAGGTTTCAACAGCAGATTAGAGCTGGCAGAAGAAAGAGTCAGTGAACTCAAAGACAAGGCAATTGATATGATTCAGGCTGAGAAGCAGAAAGGAAAAAGAATTAAAAAGAACAAACAGAGCTAAAGCAGCCTGTGGGATATGGCCAAGTACATCAATATACACATTTTTGTGGTCCCAAAAGGAGGAGAAAGAGAGAAAGGGGCAAAAGGAATATTCAAAGAAATAATGACAGAAAATGTCCCAAATTTAATGAAATACATGAATATGCACATTCAAGACTCAACAAATCCTAAACAGGATAAATTTGAAGAGAACTACACCCAGAAAAATAGTAGTTAAACTGTCAAATGCCAAGGACAAGGACAGAGTTCAGAAAACTGCAAGAGAAAAGCAAGGTGTTGTGTACAATGGAGTCCCAATAAGACTAAGTGCTAATTTCTCATCAGAAACCATGGATGTAAGAAGGCAGTGGGACAAAATATTTAAATTGCTGAAAGGAAAGAATGGCCAACCAAGAATTTTGTATCTGGTGAGACTGTCTTTTAAAAATGACAGAGAGATTAAGACATTCAGAGATAAACAAAAGCTGAGGGATTTCATCACCACTAGGCAAGAAATGCTAAAGGGAATTCTTCAGACTGAAAGGAAAGGACACCAGGCAGTGGATCAAAGTGTCAAAAAGAAATAAATACCTCTGGTAAAGGTAACTATATGGATAAGCCAGTACTTTTGTGTTGTAATTTTTTGGTATGCAACACCACTTTTTACTTCTTACAGGTTCTAAAATGCAAATGCATAAAAATAATGATAAAGCTATAGTTTTGGTAAGTAATGTATAAAGATATAATTTGTAACAAGTATAATGAATAGGTAGGGTGACAGAGGGATATAGGAACAACGTATGTTTACACTATAGAAGAAAAATTGGTATAAAATCAAACATTATCGTTATAGACTTAGGATACTAAATTTTAGCCTCATGGTAACCATAGAAAATATATGAAAAATATATAGAGAAAGAAAGGACTAGGGCCTCAATATAGTACAATACAACAAATCAAATAAATATGAAAGTAGGCATTAATGGAAGAATTGAGGGACCAAAAAAAAAGCATATGACTACAATGACCAAATACCAAAATGGTAGAGAAGCATTACCGATAGGCACTTTAAATGTAAATGGATTAAACTCTTCAGTTAAAGGCAGACAGAAGGAGGATGGATTAAAAAAGCATGACAACTATATGCTGCACACATATTCAGCTTAAATATTAAGACACAAATAGGATGAAAGTGAAAGTATGGACAAAATATACCATGTAAACAGTAACCAAAAAGAGAGCTGGGAAAATGATACTAAAATAGACTTTAAGTTAAAAACAGTTATGAAGGAAAAAGTAGGTCACTATATATTGATATAGGGAGTCAATTCAATAAAAGACATAATGATAAAAATATATGCAACTAATGGTAGAGCCCCAAAATATGTGAGGGAAATATTGACAGATTTAAAAGGAGAAAAAGATGCTTCTACATTAATAGTAGGGGATTTCAAAACACCATTCTGAATAATGTATAGAAAATCTAGACATAAGATCGATTAATAAGGAAATAGAAGCCTTGAACAATACTCTAAACCAAATAGACCTCACAGTCATATATAGAACACTTCACCCAAAAGCAGCAGAATACATATTCTTCTATAGTTCACATGGATCGTTTTCCAGGATAGACCATATGTAAAGTCACAAAACAAGTTTTGATAAATTAAAAAAATTTTGAAATAATACAATGCATCTTCTCTGACCACTTGGGTTGAAGCTAGAAAGCAATAATAGAGGGGAAACTAGAAAATCAACAAAATGTGGAAATTAAATAATAGGTCAAAGAAGAAGTCACAAGGAAAATTAGGAGATATCTTGAAGCAAATGAAAATGAAAATGCAACATGCCAAAATTTATGGGATGCAGGAAAGGCAGTGCTGAGAGGGGAATTTATAGCTCTAAATGCTTATATTTAAAAAAGGAAGAGGAAACATCTCAAATCAGAGACCTAATTTCACAATGGAGGAACTAGAAAAAGAAGAGCAAACTAAACCCAAAGTGAGCAGGAGGAAGGAAATAACAAAGATTAGAGTGGAGATAAATGAAAGAGAGAACAAAAAAACAAAACAAAACAAAACAACAATTGAGAGAATCAACAAAACCAAAAGTTGGTTTTTTGAAAAGATCAATAAAATTGACAAAATTTAGCTAGACTGGCAAAGAAAATAGGAAGGGGACACACATACCTAAAATCAGAAGTGAAAGGGCAGACATTACTACCAACCCTACAAAAATAAAAAGGATTATAATAGTATACTATGAACAACCGTACACCAACAAATTAGATAACCTTGATGAAATGGACAAATTCCTAGAAACACACAGACTACTTACACTGACTCAAGAAGAAAGAGAAGATCCCAACAGACCAATAACAGGTAAAGAGAATATATCAGTGATCAAAAACCTTCTAACAAAGAACACTCAAGGACCGTATGGCTTCCCAAGTGAATTTTACCAAACATTCAAGAAGAATTAATACCAGTAGTTCAAATTATTAAAAAAAAAAAATTGAAGAGGAGGGAACATTCCCCAACTCATTCTATGAGGCCAACATCATCCTCATACCAGAGCCATAAAAAGATACCGCAAGATAAGAATGTTACAGACCAATATTCCTTATGAATATTGATTCAGAAGTCCTCAACAAAATACTAGCCAACTGAATCCAACAGCACATTAAAATAATTATACACCATGATCAAGTGGGATTTATCCCAGATATGAAAGGGTGGTTAAACATACGAAAATCAATTAATGTAATATACCACATTAATAGAATGAAGGAAAAAATCCACATGATCATCTCAACTGATGCAGAAAGGCATTTGATAAAATCTAGCACTCTTTCTTGATTAAAACACTTAGAAAATGAGAAATATTTTGATCCAAGTTTGTCCATCTACAAAGCCTGTTTTCTTTTCCAAGGTCTGCTAAGAGGGCAGCCTAGAGATGAAACAACCATGAATGCCACTGGCAATATTTTTAGTGAATATCTAATATATGGTACTAAATTATGTACAGAAGTTAATACAAATATAAACACACAATTCTCTGCCACCTGGACATTTAAATATGCTAGCATGAACAAACTGACATTGGACCCACAAATAGAATATTAGCATAGAAAATTCAAACAACTCACAAAGAAGAGGGCTTTTTTTTTCCATTATAGAAGACAATCTACTGAACATTGCAAAATTATTGTCCAATTAATGTTTAAAAATAAAAACAAAAAAATAAATCCCAGAATTCTTTCAACACCAGGACAACAACATGCCCTCTCCCCACCCCCACATATCTGGCACAGTTAAATCTTAATTAATTGCTAGTGGGTTGGGATTTATCCTCAAAAATATTTAAAGGTGAGTACACAGGGCACAAATGCTTCATTTTCAATCCAGGGTTAACATTACCACTGCCTTCATCTACCTTTTCTTATGTAAAGTGTGGAAAGGAAGACTTAGCTGCTGTGAAAGGTAATTTACCTAAAAACACTGAATTTCTTTCCTAGTGGTAGGCTGGGACACTAGAAGATCCCACTCTTTGCTGTGACCTGCCACCCAAACAAATACATATCCTAGTTCAAACTTTCTTACTTAGTTTCACTCAGAGTAGAAAAAGAAAGTGAAGAGAAGAAAAAAGCAGAAAGGGGGTTGAAGAGGAAGAAAGAGAAGGGATCGGAAGAGTGCCTAAGGGTGTAGGAAGTAGGAAGTGTCCCAGAAAGTGGAAGTACAAAGCACAAGTTTAGAGAGCAATGTGCCTCCCAGCTCTTCAGGGATGGTTCTCTCAGTTCCAGAACTGAAAATCTCTGTGGCCAGGATGACAGTGAAAGAAGGAAGATGCTGGACGGGGGATGGAGAATAATGCTACAGAGCTTACCAGCCCCTGCTCGCCACGCATAAAAAAAATATTCAAGAATTACTGCAATTTTCCAGGACATATTCAAATGCAAGAAAAAGATGCATTCTAAGATTAAATGTGATGCTATGAGAATTATTTATGTCATATTTATTTTTATTATTTATAATTATTATCTATCTTTGACACTGCCATCTTCCACTGAGGCCTGATAATCAAGAGCTGACAAAATATCACCTTTAATTGCTTTGTTAGTTACATTTAAAAAAAGAGGGATTGAAGCAGACAGGAATTTTATCCTTCAGCAATAATAAGGACACATGACGGACACCCCAATATCAATGACAAAACTGTCGATTTCAAGGTTCTAAACCACTGGGTTATCCCGGAATCTTTCCACAATCAGAACTGAAGGAGAAATTGAGGGTGTAAAAGTCCCTCAACAAACAGTATTGACAGCCATTGCAGCTTAGTCTTTTTGAATAAAATTCATGACTGGGATTCCAAAGTTTCATCCCTGTTGGAAACAGCATTTGCATTAGCTTTGCCAGTGAGCTGCACACTGGAAGGAAAGGGTAGAAAAGGAAGCATCAGAACCCAAATCGTCAGTCATCTTCTACCACCCTGACGCAGGTTAGCTGAAGGCCATGGAAACTAACGGGTGCTCAGTAGTATTTTTCTTATACAGACATCAGAGAGGGGGGGGGGGGGACCACACAGTTGTATTTTGCTAATGTAAAAGTCCCGGTGGAAACATTAGCACTCAAAGACATTAATGTGGATTTGGGACACTCCCTAAAGGATTTTGATTCCATTAGGAAAAAAAAAAAAAGACAGTGACAGATATAATCCTGCTTTGATATGTTTAATGCCATTTAAAGAGAAACTGCACCCATTTACTTCAGGCCAGGACACCGAGAGTTCAAAAAGTGAAAATCATTTCTCAGTGCAAAGAAAAAGCTTGGAAAATATTATGTGAAAATTAATTTGGCATGCTTCTTTGAAATTTTAGATTTCTGGGATGAGCAAATGGGTACAGTTTTCTTTTAACTGTTTTTGAACACCATGTGTTGAGAAGAAAACAACAGAATGGCAATTGCTCATCCAAAATGTTAACTTGTGGCATGGCACAGTCAAGATGGCCTGCCACAGCCAAAAAGCAGGTGTGTGCTGTGCCTCTCACTCACTAGCACGCACGCCACATGTCCCTGCATTCGGCAACCTCTTGCTTTTGCTTTTGGAACCTTTCAGAGGGGGACAGTAAACATGACTCAACAGAATGTCTCGCTGAGGAAGGCCTGGCTCTCCGAGCTTTCTGTGAGACAGACTTTCTGAGAAAGAATCAAGGAAAAACTGGAATAATGCGTCTATTTTGGAATTCTTTGCTATATCATGTCCTGTGACCTAGCACAAAGTTGACTGGTTTCAGATCATTTTGTGTGGATAAAATTTAGGATCAAGTCAAGTTGGAGAGTGATGGTGAAACTTTCATGTGTTTGGAGAAGACCTATTAAATAAACTACCTTATTTGGGCCAACGATGCAGTTAATGTAGCTGGTGCCAATAGTATACGCCTAAAAGTTTAGAGTAACAAGCCTCTCACCCCTCGGGTCCACAGAGAAGCTTGAAACATGGGATACATAAAATTATTTGGTATGTTGGAATGAGAATCTGATATTATAAATTTGGTACTATGGTTTACTCCAAGAATTAAAATATTTTTACACAGACATAGATCTCATTCAACTATGTAACAGTCCTCTCAGGAAGAGGAGGAGATAGGCATTTATCTAGTTTATAGAGAAGAAACAGAGACAAAAAGTGATTTCCCTATTGTCCTCTAGGAGGCCTAATAGTGAGGCCAAATTAAAACTCATGATCACCTCTAAGCCCAAGCCAGGGACCACTTAGAGTGAAATCCTGGGATATCTGTGTTGCGAGGGTTGACAAGATCTGAAAAAAAGTGAGGTGGAAATCAAAATGACTACCTTAACATAAAGAAATAGGGACTCACTGCTTTATTCTATGATTTTAATTAATAAATCAATACCCATTTATGAAAAGCATACTATGTACAGATACTGTCAATTAAGAGTGGGGAAGAAAGAAATCTATCAATACTAAATTGGAAAAAAAAATCCTTAAGCTTTACAGGTGTAATTGAGAGATGCTTTCTGTAGCCTAGCTTCTGGGTAGGCATTTATGGAGTTCAGACAAGATCATTTGTTGCCAAATACCTACATGCCATTGCTAATTTCACTTACCATTCATTCACTCATTCATTTTTTCATACATTCATTCACATTACAGTATTCACTATATACCTTTTAATTGTGATGCTGTATTCTATGGGTTGACGGGGACACAAACTGTGAGTAAACATAGTCTCTATATTTATGAAACATTGTGCAGTGATAGGAGGGATGAGACACATATGAACAACCCTAGCACAGGACAAGTATGTAATCAGTGCCACATGAGACATATAAATAGGTGCTTTAACAGTTCAGAAGAACAAGCAAGCCATTCTGCCCTTGAAACAACCCTTCTGCAGGCATACTAAAATGGCTCAATGCAGAAAAAGGA
>PVKH010002040.1:0-28315 GCA_004027955.1 Chaetophractus vellerosus
GTTAGGAATTAGTTTACATTATTTTATTAGATTGATTTAAGTTTTTCTTTTTAGGTTAAATAGGATTATATACATTTCAATGACATTCTGAACAAATTATGTTTCTTGTAAATGTTTTAGATTTCAGTAGATTAATATCCCTCTTAAATGATAAAAAAACCAATTTCCTAAGCAAGTAATTCCCTGCTGTCTCCTCCCATGCCAAAAAATAAAAAATAAAAAATAAAAAAGCGTACAAAACAAATTCTCTACACATTCTAAACATTATCATATACTTCAAATTAGGGGAGTCTGAACTAGTATTTATGTTAAGTAATAGCTTTCTTGCTTTACAATATGGTTTCATAATTTCTCCAAATATAAAATGTTTCCCAAAGCCTAACATTTTTGTTAATAAAACCTTGAGTCATATCACATATTATCAACCTCTGTTATACCACCTATAACCTTTACACGTACTTCTGTGGGCATTATAGCCCCATTAGCATTCAAAAGTTAGCAATTTGCTTTGTATTTTATCTTTGGGAAAGATAAAAGTGCCTGAGTGACACTTGTTCTGTTTAGTAGTATCTTTTCAACTCCTGCTTGGGGATTTCAACATGAACAACAAAAACAAAAAAGGCAAAAAGAATATTACTATAAATTAAAATACTTTAAATTTATATGATTCTTCATACAACTTAAAACTCTTTCATACACATAACCTAATTTGATTAATTTAGGATAATGTTCCCAGATTACCTAATGATAGGTTCTTTTTGGCACCCTTTTTCAAAACCCTCCTTTCATAACCCTAAATGAACCCTCACATTTTAAAGCAGCAGCCAAAACCAGCAAGGAGTCCTGCTAACAACTCCTGCAAAACAAAACATCTGTACTGTAAGCAGTCTGGATTTGAGGGCAGGCCAGAGGCAGAAGTGGGGAGTGGTGTCTATCCAACAGCCAGGCATCAGGGCCAATAATGGGGCACTTGGTTCTCTCCATTTTCTCCTGTTCTCTAACTTCCTCTCTCTTTTTCACCCATTTCTTTTTCTCTATGTAAAAAGCCTTTGTACACAAACATTAAACTTTTACACTTATATGTTTAATGCCCTGTGAACTACTGTGAATGTCTCAATAATCCTACATTTACCACAGTCCATTTAAATGTGTTATAACCAAGTTCCAATGTACTAAAATATTTGAACCAAATGCAGCCTGGAATTACATGTGCTAAAATATAGTTTTATGGAATTACCAAATATGTAATACTTTTTTTAAAAGATTTATTATTATTATTTTTTAAATTTATTATATATTCCCCCATTTCTGCTTGTTCTTGCTGTGTTCATTTTTGCGTTCTTCTGTGTCTGCTTGTCTCCCCCCGCTGTGGCGACCCGCCGAGTTAGCTCACCACATGGCGGACTGCCTGCTCGCGGCGGCTTGCCCTGCTCACGGGGGCTTGCCCTGCCCGCGGGGGATTGCCCTGCCCGTGGCGGCTTACCATGCCCACGGCGGCTTGCCCTGCCTGCGGCAGCTTGCCTTCTCAAAGCAGTCTGCCTGCTTGAGGAGGCCCCAGGAATTGAACCCGGGGCCTCCCATGTGGTAAACTGGAGCCCTACCAATTGAGCTACAGCCAGTTCCCATAATACTTTTTGAAAATGGTATATAAAGTAAAAGACAATTCTTACCTAAGTATTCTGGGGTCCCCATGATTTCCCGAAGTTCACATGCATTGCCTATTTTTCGAGACATTCCAAAATCTACAATTTTTATGTCCCCAAGAGGGTATATGCTGCTCAATAATATATTCTGTGGCTAAATAAAGCAAAACAAAAACGATAATTAATGTACAATAAAAGAATACTAGTCTGAGATCAGTGGTAAATAAAGCAGAACTGATCATTTAGCTATTATTTCATTGAGTCAGTCATAAAATGTTTATTGAACTACTACTATTTAGGAGGAATGACGCATTTGGTGATGAATAAAAATATACTGAAGAGATTCTTAGTTCAGATGACAAAAAAGGTATAAATGGAGATAGATACAAATATAATGAGACATAGAATACTCAGTAATAAAGACAAGACTGCCTATATCTGTCCATAAGAAGCTCCAAGAAGACTTTAAAGTAGAGATGTCAAAGCTGAGTCTTAAAGGATAAGCAGAAGTATTCTAGTTAGAAAGGTGCTCTAGAGAATAGCACAGAAGGCATGGCGGAATGAAAATGCATACATTTCCAAAAACAGAAAATGGTTCAGGACAGTATGATAGTTATAAATGAGCTGGGTCTGGTCATTCCCAGGGTTCTAGCTTAGATAATAAGGGGAATGGCAGGCTTCATCCATTGCCTCCTAGAACCATATGAGACTTCTACTACTGCAGGCCTAAGCCCTATTACAAAGCTTCCTGCCACTGTCACACCATAGCAGCACCTGCCGAGATGCTGCTCCCAAAGTCTATGCCACTCCCAATCTGTTGCAAGAAACATAACAATCTCTTAACATTGAGAAAATCCTAAACTCATTCATTATCAAAAACCATAGCGACCAATACAGGAGAAGAGGTAAGGGTAATTAGCTCTGTTGTTCTCAACCATAGGCTTTACGGTGTAAAAGCCAGGTTTACATGCCATCCCTCATGTCAAGTGCTGTGTGATACTATGTAATGCCCTTCACTGTCTTTAGCAGGAAGAAGACCCAACAGAAAGCTGGTGGTGGTAAGATTATCCTCATATTTACCACATTGCTTCTTTTCCAATATCTTATCAGTAGGGGAAATAGCAGGGATACTAGATAATAAATATCTCCTCTCCCCATTTACTGTTAGCACAATGCAGAAAAAATAAGATTTTTGTTTGTTTTGAAAAAGGGGTAAGAGAAAGAGGAACGATGATAAGTCCAATTTGAGACATATAAATTTTAAATTTTCTTCAGGACAACCAAATCATATCTATTCTACAGTTGGGAAAAAAGGATTTGGAATTCAGGAGAGAGGCCTGGGCTACTGGTAGGGATTTGGGAGTCATTATCATTATGAAAGTAGTAGTGGAAGCCAGAAGATCATGCAGGGATAATGTATAGAAAAGGAAGAGTCCAATGTTCAAAGAAATAGGAGACAATTAGATTGGTCCAGATTTTAAGGTCCTCGGGTGGCTGTGGAGGAAGGATAAGGAGAAAGGACAATAGCATGAGGTTATCGTCTGAGGAAGAAAGAAGAATTGAGTATTTCAGAGTCAGGAAGTTTTATAAGATAAGAAGGACCAGAATGAGGGGATCAGAATGAGATGGAACGGAATGATTGTAGGATTAGAATATACAAGAAAGGTGCATTTTAAGAGCCCAGTGATTAATTTGAGTCGCTCACACATGCAGTCTTCTCTTCTCTGCCAAAAGAAAATTAAGTTCATGTAGCACATAGGCAAGCACAGAGCATACCCAGTGCAGTCCAAACGACAATGCGCTAACTGCTATCTCCCATCACACCAGCTTATAATTGTGCATCCTGAGAGCAGAGCAGGAACACAGATATTGCATTACTTTAAACCACATCACATTACCTTTAAATCAAGGTGGACTATGTTATTCTGATGTAGATAATAAATTCCTTCAAGTATTTGTTTAATGAGCCTGATAACATCATTTTCAGAGACCATTTCAGCCAGCTCAGGTAAACACAGGTTGAAAATTTCCCCACCTGCAGCACTGAAATAAAATTGAAATAATAGAAACTTGAAGAATCATCAATTTAAAAATGACAACCTTTAAATACTATATACCTATTAAGAAAAGACACACAGACATCCAAACTTAGTCAATATATACTTAAGGACTGGGCTGGGGTATCTTTAAGGAGGAAAGTAAATGACAAGAATATTTCAAATTCTGGGTACTAATAATTGAATAATAAATGAATAAAACTGAATTAGCTTTATAAGCCAATAATATTGCAGTCTGCCTTAACACTGTGATAAAAATAATAGCTAACACTATGACCTTGGCTCTGCTTTGCTCTATGCCTTCATATATGCCACATGAATATATGGATAGGAGTATCATCTACGTTGATCCTCATGATAAATAAGATAAAAATTTTCAGTCATCAGATGATGCAAAACAGAAATCTAGATGGTTGGTTATTCATCAAATATATGAAATATGTTTGGGAAGGTCTCAACTAAAGCACATTCTAGGCAATAAAACAGAAATTAAATCACTTTAGAAAACACTTATTTGGCATGTAGTAAGTGTTCAATAAATGTTAAATGAATGAATGATGTAATAGGTGCTCATTCTTCAGAGCAGCTGAAATTGAGATCCAGGAGTCCCAGTGACTGCCAGTCAGAAGAGGAATGTCATTTGTATTTGGAGCCATGAGAAGAAAAAGTAATCAATGGTGGTCTCAAATTTGAGTCCCAAATTGAAAGTCACAAAGGCTGACATTTCACACTGCAGACATAACTTGCAATGGTGTCATCTGTACAGAGAGTGCCAGTTAGAGGCCGTAGGGATTTGCTGCTTTATGCTTTAGTTTATAATATTCCAGAGAAACATTCTGTGGGAAGCTGGTAAAGAATATAGAAGAAAGCTTTCATCATATATACATGACTTCCGCCTCCAGCCCATTACACCCTGGAAATTTATGATAAATTGACTTCAGTATCTGTCTCAAGGAACCATGGTAAAGATAATTAATTTGAGCACAAAAAATTTAATTTGCTATTAAACTTATAGCAGTGAACTCTAAAGGAAGGTATTGGAAGAGAGTATTAGAAACTCAGGTAAAATGTATTTTTTTAGTCTAAAAAAAGAAACAAATTAATCTTTATAAAGTTAACATAGAGACTGCCCTGGTGGCTTGTTGGTCGGCGTGCCAGGTGTGTACTTGTCACACCCCTTCTCAAGGTCTCCCAGGGAGAGGAGGAACTCTACAGCATAGGCCAGCAGTGGAGCCTGCCTTTTTCACTTTCTGGCTGCATTATTTAATTTTAACTAAAAGAATCCCCTCAAAACAGAAAGTAGTCTAATTAAGCCCTGCAAAGAAACAACAGATAATATTAATATTATTAATGTAATCATAAGTAAATAAGAAAATGGAGGGATTGTATTAGAATGAGTTACTTGCTAGGCATCTTACAAATACTAATAACCCAACTTTATCTGATAAGAAATCAGATCAAATAATTTGAAATTGTAAGAAACTTTATAAAGTATGGATTTATATCTACTATTAAGAAATAAAAATAATAGAAAGGTCTGAATTCTTCACATGTACAGCAACATAAATTGCTTTAGGTGAAAATTGCATTCTTGAATACCATATATATGTACCAACACTTTACATTACATTCAGTACAGTTGATGACCAGAACCCTCCACTAATTCTAAAATTCAAACTGAAATACAATTAAAACTGAAACTGACATAGAGTCTGTAAAGCACTTCCTCGGGCCAAGGACTTAAGAAACAGGACAGCAGCGTGCTTTTATAGGGGTGACTTCTGGAATCAAGTCTGCCTATTTGCCATTCTAGCTATGCCATTTACTAGCTATGTGAACTGGGACAGAATGTGCTTCTGTTTCTTCTACTTTAACCTGTGAATAATGATAGCTCCTACTTCTTCATGTGGTGTAAGAATTAAACTAGCTAATCAATATAAAGAATTTAGCACAGCAGATGTTTTAAAGATCAAGGCAGATCATCTCTGTAAGCAGTTACCACAGTGTCTGACATATAGTAAACATTCAAGAAATATTAGCTATTATTAGAATGAATCAACAAATATTAATAGAGCCAGCATGCAATCTTTCTGAATTTGGGGACTTCTTTTTGAACTCTGATTTTGAAAGCAATTTAAAAACTCTTTGCTAAATTAAAACTCATTTTTAGGAAAAGTATATTGGGCATATAAAAATGTGCCCAATATTTTCTTAAGTGAAAAAGGAGGGTTACAATAGGGAATGCCCAGTATATCACAACATTGTTTCAAAAGAGACATATACATAGACTAAAAATTAAAAAGATTTAAAATATAGGAAGATGCCAAAAACTTAAATATAGTTTACATCACTTCTATTTTCTATACCTTCTAAATGTAACACAGTGAATAGATATTACTTTTATAACCAACAAAAGTATCCTAATTTTTTGTTGTTGTTTCAATAACAAGATCAACCAAAATGATATGATTGTCAGCCAGTCGGATTGTCTCTTCCTTTTAATTTGGCAGGCTGACCAATGTCTCTTTTAGGACAGCCATTTTTCAAACAGAAGAGAGACAAAGGTAGAGCTATGGGTAATGGGAAATTAGGAAGAGTTAAGAAGGGGAAAAGAACTGATAACACACAAAAAGCAGGTTGAGGACATTAGCAGAAATTAAAGTATAAATGGAAGTAGTGAGCAGCAAACAAGGAGACTCTTTGTTAAAACAAGCCACGCAGACTTAATTTAATAAGTGACTGCATATTGACAAGAAAAATTATCTCCACTTAGAAAAGTCACCCATATCATGATCACGGAAGGTAAACTCAGGGCCAACTTCTACTGTTCTTTTCTATATAAGAATAGTTTGCCCACTGAAGGGAAATCAACCAACAAATTTAGAAATCTGGAGTGCTTGCATTCATTAATTTATGCATTTGTACATGTGTTACCCAATACTTTAGCATAGTTACCCTGTCATGTAAATCTATGTCATATATACTATCAAGATCTACATCTTCCTTTTTACAGCACATTTAAATGAAGCACATTTTAAAAATCAGTAAGGAGGTAGAGAACATTTTTTCGAAAGACTCCCTCAACACAATAAAAATAAAGTTGACTTAAAAAGATTAAAATCAGAATACTGATTAATCTTTTTTTTAATCCTATCCAAAATAATGGATTTCCTTGGGTAGTAGAGAGCCAAGATTTTCAGTAAAACAAAGTAACACCTTGTTATATAAATGGGCCAAAGATGGCCCCTCTATATTTGTCTCTATGTTGCTTATTTTTTCACAGCAAGCTAGGATCATTGGCCCAAAGCCCACCAGTGCTGCCAATTTCAAATTCTTACACTTCAAATTGTTTTAAACATAGCCCAAATAAGCATATTTTTGCCAATCAGAGCTTGGGTGCTTTACATATCCCATGAAACTGCATCCAACATCTGCTAGCCATAGATAAGACAAACTGTGAGGCTATATAAGACTTCAAACCACTGCTGTCCTTCAGAGTTCTGACCCAGAGACTCCCCATTGTGCTGCTGAATCATCACATCATCACCTAGATACCTAAGCCCTCTCTCCAATGCTCCCCCCGCCCCCAGGAGTTCCTTTGCCCTACTCCCCCTCTGGGTGTGGACTCCCACTACAGCCTCCGGAAGATCTGCCTTGAGGGACTTCCCTCTCATGCAAACCTGTCCACAGGCCTCCCAAATAAAGCTCATTGCTAGGATGGTGCTACTGCCATCCCGTGGTCAAACAACGCACCCTTAGTGGGCTGTATTCTAAGGACAAAAAGAACAGCAAAGAAATGTTGAACTTTATTAAGCAGCTTGCTGTCAGTAGTGGTATTGGTATTTTTCTGCTGAAACTATTTTGTACATATTATAGAGCAAATAAGTAAATGCATTGCTATTGTTGAGAATCAGGTTCTTCACTTTGGGAGAAAGGAGATACAAACATGAATGGGAGAAGGTGATAAAGAACCTTGTGGTGGTGGATTTGAATTGGAGCTATCAGAACGAACTCATGATTTTTAAAAACATCCTTTCAGAGTGGCATTCTTGGAAAAGGCCTAGGGGCAATGCTATCCCATTAGCAATGAGTATGTCCAGCACCCAGATCTTGTTTTCAAATTTCACTCCCCACTAAAAGAAACCAGAACTTTCTTGGAGAGATGACTGAATATAGGTCAGGCAGGGGAAATCTGAGTTAAGCCTGGAAAACTTGTAGCATTAGCAAGGAAGTCCTCAAAGAACGATACTATGTCAAAAGGGCAAGGGAAGCTTGAAAGGGTACCACTAGTTAAATTTGAGACAATTTGAGCATGAAAAAGAATTACAGTAGAAATTGAGTATAACCCATTAAGCAACCAGGAATCCACAGTGATAATTTAAGGGGGAGGGAGGGGTGCTCTTTTTTACAGAATGCTAGCTTTAAAAATTTAGAAGAAATAATAGAATTAGAAAATTACCATTTTGTAACAGCTGTTATAATAATTCAGGCAAATAGCCTCAATGGTTACAGAAATCACTGGATGAAAAGTTGGTAAAGAAGGGAAAACTGACATCATCTCAAACTTTCACTTCACAGACTAGTTATTAATTTCAAAGGAAAAATGTTCCTTTACAACAGAGATAGCTGGGAGACTCCACCTTAACAATGTTCAAACATAGCAAAACCAATAATGAACAACCTGAAATAGTGTCACCTGATATGATACAATAAGAAACATACATCATCAGCCACACTGTCTTCTTACCAAAAATGCTTAACCTAAATCTAATGAGGAAACAATCAGATGAATCCAGAATGTGGGATATTACATATGACAACTAGCATAGATTTCCCCCCAAAATGCCAACCTCATGAAAAATAAAATGAAATGACTCAAGAGACTCAAGAATCAAATAAAATGTACAAATCTTGATTGGATCTTATATTAGAAGAAAAAAATAGGGCTATAAGACTTTTGGGGGTCATCAATGAAATTTAAATATGGATATACTGGATGTAATTACTGAATTAGCATTAACTTTCTTAGGTTAAGACCCAGGGTATAACTGTACTCTTCTTCCAGTTTTTCTGTAAATTTGAAACTTTGCAAAAATAAAAAAAAGTGGTGGAAGAAAAACAAGAAACAAGAAAAACAAGAAAGCAGGATGGTTTGGGGAGAGAATCCAATTGGTAATAGTTAATAGAATAAAAGATGCCAGCACTTTATTTTCAAGATTTTTATTTTCAGGATTATGCCACCTCACTAAAAAAATGCAACCACAAAAGTAGTGAGCATAGTAAATAACACAAAGTGCTAGCAATAAATTTAGTAGGTCTCAGTTATCTGGTAAGAAACTAAATACATTAATCCACTCAAGCATTTGCTATGGGCCTGCTAAATTTTAGCTCTGAGGTAGAAAGATCCACCATAGTCCACCTAAGGAAATCACTTTACTAGTTAGGGTACTTGAATCAATTTTCAGAGCATGAATAAGGTCCATCCACAAAATATGTTAAGTTTAATTGCCATATGCTGTTGTTACTATTTAGATGAGCTCAAAAAGAGATTTTTATGAAAATGATCAATGTTCCTATGTATATATGTCCTCTACCTAATACTGTTTTGTGAAAAATGTTAGCTACTGTTTAAATACTTCAAACAATGTGGATGTCATGCAAGTAGATAATGTTTTAAAGGTCAGCTGAAGAATTTTTGACAAAAATAATGACAAAAATATATGAAAAATGAAATCATATTTGTAGTATCATGCTCTTTTCTATGATTCTAATTTATTTTGAGTGTGCTAAAAGTCTTAATGTGGTCTCTCAGCTTCCCAGGAAATGTAAACAGTATTCATTCTTAAATGGACTATCTGTCATTGATTTGTCAGTCCAAATCAATATTTTCATTGACAGACTGATTCCTGGCAATCTATTTCCTGGCACAAAAATATATTTAATTTTTATAAATATATAAACAAACTCTTTCATCCTTAAAATAATTGAACACTAAAATAAGGCTGATATGCTTTTAAATTTAAAAAGGCAATGATGCTGATTTGCCACAAAAAAGAATTACTATATTCACCAATATGTTTTTTTCTGAAGAAATACTTATCTCTTTAGTTTATTGTAAAATAATTCATTTTATAGAATCTATCAGAATCATTCTAAAGCATACTAAACAAATTTAGCTGATCTCTTAATTGTTGCAGATGCTCAAACACATATTTTACATACTTGTAATAAATGTGTCAGACTCATATTATGCACAAAAAGTCACTATAGTCAAGGCATTGGTTAGTAAACCACAGCTAGCGTAAGCATTTTCTCCCACCATCTGACAAATTATTGAATATTTAAGTGTTTTCAACTTTTTACTCACTTGTGGGAAATCATGCTTTATTTATTCTTATTACTACAACCACTAACACAGTGCTTTGTCCATCATGCATACTAAATAACTGTGTTTCCTTAACAAGGTGTTAGCCATACCTTTATGCACTGTATCTTTCTATCCTCCTTAGAGGTGTTTTTCAAATAGATGGACAAAACATATAAATGCTTTCAAACCCAATAGATTGTTTTCCAAAAAACCTCAACCAATTTCACATATCATTAACAAAACAATAGTATATTCATTTTTCCACATTCCACAAACATTAAGTTACTATTTGTTTATTTTGTGCTGTTTAATTAGTACCTTAAAGTTTTTGTGTATGTTTTGTGAGGCTGTACATTTAGCCTTCTGAAAATATTTGAACACAAACTATGTCTCCTTAATATTTTCTCTATTGGAACCTGCACAAATTCTTAACATTTCAAAAGTAAGCTTATTCTACCAATTAAAATAGGTACTATAAATTTGCTTAAATTTGCTTAAATTTGCTAAAGTGTATACTTACTATTCCAATATCAAAATGATTTCACTTGTATTTTCATAGATTTCATGAAGATTAATCACACGGGGACAGGACTTTGCCAATTCAAGTACAGCAATCTCATGTAGAATCTCTGCTCGACAATCCTGTCCTCTTCTTCTCTTTTTTAGAAATTTTGCAGCATATTCTTGACCAGTAGATTTTGATATACACTGTCTAACCACAGCAAATTTTCCTCTGGGGAGAAAAATAAGGAAGGTTAATTTTAACTTATCTGTAGAGAATACTGGTATAATACAGATACTGTTAAGCCTCCAAGTTAAAGTCAATCCTTTCAAACATTCATGCTATTAAGGAATTTATCTTTGTCCCCAAATCAAATGTTGCATGTACTTTTATAGAATTTATAGTACTATCACATAAAAATTATAAATGGCACATTGTAATAGCAGTATGAAATAGAATCATATCTGTTCCTCATTAGTAATATGATACAACATCAACGTAAGGGGATCTCATTTGCATGCCAACTATATGCTCTACTCTTCATATAAATTATTGCATTTAAGAATCATAAAAATCCTATATAGTTATTATTACTCTCTTTTGCAGACCCCAGAGAGGATACAAAACTTGGCCAAAGTAAAGATTTAAACTCAGGTCTATTACCAAAGCTCATACCCTTCGTCAGGTGTCACTTTGACTCACTAATCAAAAGAGCTTTTCCCCAAATACAAAAAATTTAAATGAATACAAAAATGGGTATTGGGCTTCTTTAGTTTTATTAATCACTTTCCTTTTAATACCACTTTAACATGCTTTGAATCTCTCTCTCTCTCTCTCTCTCTCTCACACACACACACACACACACACACACCCAAAACCTGTAACAGTCATTTTAACGGTATATCTCTCAGTATTGCTCAGTAACATCTATAATCTATAATGGATACCAAAGGAATATGTGTCTTCTGGAGAGTATTCAAAGATACTTAATTATACTTATAATCTATAATGGATACCAAAGGAATATGTGTCTTCTGGAGAGTATTCAAAGATACTTAATGATCAACTAAGAAAATTAATGATCATCAACAGTTATATGTAAGCATACGTATTAAGGTCATATTTATCATTTTACAAATAAGTAGGTTCTTAGGTCTTTTTAACATAAGTGCTCAGCATCTCAGCTAAAATTTTCTGAAAGACATCAAAATTAGAGTTTTTATTGATAAATTTGTATATTCCAAGTCTGCAGTCACCCAAAATCTAGCCCCAAATACCTAAAGCTATTTTGAATCAAAGACTATTTTGAGAAACTAATAAAAGCTATTGACTGCCTCTTAGAAAAATGTACACATGCCCTTACATAGGAAGTATTACATACAATTCCAGAGGGTTTTCAGACTTTGAACCCCCATCCATGATCCTTTTAAGCGTGAGTCTAGGGAATCCAAAACTTCCACCCTAAGGCTTAAATTACTCTCTAGGTTATGGTACTACCAAATCAGGTATAAATAAAGATCTTCAGAAAGTAATTTTTGTTGCACAATCTCTCTTGCCTCAAACTCCCTAAGAATATACTTCCATTACAGTATATCAGGCTCTTAGCAAGGGAAATATTTTTTAATACACTTGGTGTGCATGGGTGGTTTTTGTGATGTGGTGAGATTAGCAAAATAAATTGCTTGGTTGTATTGTACCTGCTATTCCCAAGGGCCAGGGTGAAAAAGATTCTACTCTTTATTTCCCAAATTTCCTCAAAATTGGTGCCAATAAAAAGCACTGGAAACCAAGCTGAGAAAACATATAGCTACAGATGTCAAGAAAAGTGGTGAAGCCATAATTTGACACTTCAACATCAAACTATACATCACCTAAATAAGTAAGAACTCACAAATCTGATTCTCTGAAAGCACTTTTACGATTTAAGAATGTTTCATTTTAACTAGAAATTATTCTCACTCTATATGATATAACACAAATTGATGCATTTCAATGAGCACACAAAATAGTAAACTAGCCTCTTCATTTTATATTCAAGCCACTTGTGTTTTATAAATTTTATACTGGATAAACTGAGTCAGAATGAGATTAAATAACTCATGAAAGGTCATATATGGAATTAGAGTGTCAAGAATTAAACTGTGGAATGTGAATTCCTACCTTTCTATTCTAACCACTACAAAATGATTCCTTCCTTTAAAATAGTTTTTTAAAAGTGCAACTTACTCACTTCTGTCTATTCTCACTTAGGTTTAGAAGCAAAAATGAATCTAAAACAGAAAGAGAAGCTTGAGTTTTGTAAAGAAATTCACCTTGTAAAAATTTAGGAAACAGAAACTAGTTAGCCAAGAAAACGGTGCACCTGAAAAAAATATAGTTTATAATACCAACTGTCACAATTTATAGTTCTACTATAATCTTATTATTATATCTACAAACCAGAGTTCCCTTGGAAACGAAGACCCCAAATTAAATAACACTCTATCTAATTGCTTCAGGTATTCTCAGAGGTTTTATTAAGCAAAGTCTTCATTAACCAAGGGCAAAGGTGACCAAATGATACTGGTAATTATTTGTCAATGTTCACCACTAAGTAAAAGCTCCATGAGGGCAAGGGCCATGTTTGTCCTAATTATACAGTAATTATAAAATCTATACTGTGCTAACACATTGTAGGCACTGAAACATATGTTGAATGAATGCAAGCGTTATGCAACCTAACCACTTACTGTGCTGTTTTGTATTGTGTACTTAAAGCATTTCCATTTTTAAGATGATTTGGAATTCCAATAAAATTATATATACATAAACTTATATACTGTTGTGGGGGTTCAGTGGGTCCCCTCCCTAAGGAAAACTCAGCCCACAGCACACAGCCGTGTGCATATCCCAAGACACAAGTTAAAATATAACAGACCTCCTCACAGGAGAACACTGTGCAGATGGCATCGTAGACTGTAATGTTCTCCAGGCTGTACAATTCCTTCCCACAGTAACATCACCAGACCCCAGTTATGTGCTTCATGTGACCCCAGCAGAAACTCTCTTATGAAATGTCTTTGTTCTGAGACCCTATATATTGCCCCTCATTTTCCTGCCTCTTTGCGGAGTGCTATCTTTACTCTCTGGACCACCGCAACCAGAGAGATTCTCTCCTGTCCCAATAAATAAAGCTCATGTCTGATTACGTGCCCAGTGTGTCCTTTGGTTTTGCCGCCGCCCCGACCCGTGCCCTTCAGGAGCTGGGTTGCAACAACTGTTAAGGCAAATATTTTTATAAATAATTATCAATTGACTAAGGGAGGAGAAACAGGTAATTTTTTTCCACTCTAAAATGCTAGTTATGGTTTAGTAGTATCAAAGATATATAATCTTCAATATTGAATGCTCCTTTCCAAATTTAATATAAAAATTCAAGCAAACTTACAACCCTTAACATTAATCCTTAACTCATACCCTAAAAGGGCTGACTAGATTTCCTGGTAGTGAAATGGTCTAGTAGGCACTGTTCTGCATTCTAGAATACACAATAAAATGTGAAAGGAGGGGGCAGGGCAAGCCACAAAGGAAGCTGACGTTTATTTCTGAATCTGCCTCACCCTTCTAGCCACAAGAAGTCCTATGAAACCCTGCCTCAGTAGGGGGAGGGGTGGAAAAAACTTACCCAACTGTTAAAAAACAGGAACAATGAAAAGTTTTTTGAGAATAATAAAAAATGAGCTGCGAACTTTTGTATATTTTCCTTTAATTTGCTTATTATAAATTGTTAAACACTAACATCTTAAAATAATAAAAAGCAGTTGATTTAGAAAAGTAACTTTGTAGTTTACCACATGTTACAATTATGTCTATACTTCAAAATGTACAAGTCTCAGGAGAAACAAGATTATGATCCTAATTTCTATTTCACAAAAGTATAGGATAACATTCGCATCAATATTGAAAGAACTTTAAGTAAGTTCCTGACAGACAAAAAAAATCATAATTTCCAATTTATCAAGGTTCACCAATTAAATACAAATTTTACAGCACTGTTAGGAAAAAAAGAGAAAGAAAACTCCTAATGGAATCTTAGGCCACCTCAATAGGAGTAATAGCTATATTACTTTATTCTAAATGGTCAGATATTGACAATATTGTGTTCATTTGAGACCTTCCCTCCGCCCCTCCCATTCAAAGAGGAACAATGAAAAATACCCAGTGGTCTGGAAGAGGATGGATGGATCAAGAAAGGCTGTCTACAAATCAGGTTATATGATGAGTAGTTAAAGAAATTAGTAACGTTTAGTTCATATGCAAATATCTGAAGGATTTTCACATGGATGGACATTATATGCAGTTACAAAAGGAGAACCATGTCTGATGGGTAGATGTTAGCAGAGTAGAAAACAGAACCTTCTCTGCCTAAGAGGTGTCCCAAAATGGAACAAACACCTTCTGAAATAGTAAGTTTCCCATCACTGAAGCATTCAAAATAAGGCTGAATAGCTTGTCTGGGGAATTACAGAAAAAATAACTGTACTGAGAAAAAAAACTGTATTAGAAAACTGCTGTCCGAGGTGTAATTCGGGGGCATTTAAGGGACTTGGGAATTGTCCTGAATGACATTGCAATGACAGATACAGGCCATTATATATCTTGTCATAACTTACAAAATTGTGTGGGAGAGAGTGTAAACTACAAGGTAAAAACTGTAATCCATGCTTAGTGGCAATGCTCCAAAATGTGTTCATCAATTGCAATGAATGAACCACACTAACGAGGGATGTTAATGTGGGAGATGTGGGAAGTGGGGCAGGTGGTAACCCCCTATATTTTTTATGTAACATTTATGTAATCTACGTATCTTTAAAATAAAAAATAAATTAAAAAATTAAATTTAAAAAAAAAGACTGCTGTCCTTCCAATGGAAAGATTCCATAACTATTCATTGTGAAATATAGGCAACCTAAAGAAACTTACTCTTTCTTATTATAATGCAAAGGGAAATAACCATAGGTTTAAAACTAAACAATTAAAATATTTCTAAAAGGTTTTTAAAATTATATCTTTTAATACATCATTAAAACACCCAAATATTTTGCACATAAAATGAAATAAATAAACACGCAGGAATTACATGAACTGCTTTTACATTTACTATTAGTCTGATAAGGCAAATATAATCATCATCATTATTTTGCAAAAGAAAGGTTACATCCAACAATTAAGTGAGAAAACCAGGACTTGCCTTTACCCTCAAGAAAAAAAAAAGACGACCAAGAATAGAATTACTTTTGATGGTTTAGTCAATTTTGTTTTACACTGATATTTTAAAAGCTAAAAATCATTCATAAGTTTTACTGTACATCTGTCAATACAAACACAAACTTAATAAACCATTTTCACATACACACTTACCTCCAGAACTAAAAGCAAACTGAAGATATAAACTGACAGCCCTCTTCCAACCTTTCATTAAGTACCCCCAATTTAAAGTTCAAAAGATAATGAATATATAACTTCAATAACTTGGTATATCTCTTAGAACTTTCATACATATTTAGGTGGTTGTACTAAAAGGTATCATAACTTCAGGTTACTTCTTGGCCTCAAGGAATTTACACCTTAGTTAAGCCAAAACAAACTAGTATTTATACACAGGGTTTTACATATAAGACATGTATTCCTTATGATACAGGTTATACTGTCAAATATAAATTAATTCCTTTGTTTAATTTAGGAAAGAAGAGGAGAATCTCCTCATTTCTTTTTTTTTTTTCTTTCTTTTTTTTTTTTTTTAGCTCACCACAGTCTCCTAGGCATTTTTAAAAAAACATTTTATAAACCAAAAACTACATAATACTGTACTAAGCTCTTTACAAATGTTAACTAATTTAATCCTCACAAGAACCATTCAAGATAGATATAATTACCTTCACCCCCACTTTTCAGATGAGGAAACTACAGCACTAAGAGGTACTTACAGTAAGTTTAGTGAGATCACACAGCTAACAAATGGTAGAGCCTAGACTCGGATTGGGCCGTCACCTATGCTATACTGCCTCTTCCCATGCACGGCTTTAAATAAGAACCCAAACCTCCCACCAGGGTCTATGAAGCTTGGTGGGATGTATGATATAAGATCACTAAACCCTCCACAGATCTGATTTTCAAATCAGTTAATACTAGACTCTGTATAACAACAGAGATGACTTTTCTTTCTAATCATTGTTAAATAATGATCCAAAATCAGTTCCATAGTAGAATTGTAGAAACAGAAATCCAAACTTTGAATTTAAACAGAATATACATCATAATGTTTCCTTACCTTCCTAGCTCCTTAGATGTAAGCGTATAAAAATTACTGAAGTTTTCCATTTTTATTGGAGTTTGAGGAGTTGTAGTTAGCAAGCCTGAAATACTTCGGCAATCAAACCTTCTCCTCGACATGTTAGATGACTCCCAGATATCCTTCTCAAGCACTTATTTTTACCTATTTAAAAAAGTAAGAAAGAGGACATGACTGAAATGCAATTAAGAAAAAAAATGTTATCTCAGATAGGATGTACATTACATTATATAGCTCCAAATATAGCCATAAGATACAATGAAGGAGGGGGAGGAGGAGGAGGAGAAGAAAGGAAGGAAGGAAGGAATGAAGGAGGAGGGAGGGAGGGAAAGAAGGAGGGAAGGAGGGAAGGAGGGAGGGAAGGAAGGAAGGAGGGAGGGAAGGAGGGAAGGAATAAGGGAAGGAGGGAAGAGAGAAAGAAGGAAAGAAAGATTAAAGAGTACATTCTACCCACAAGGAACAGACAAAAAGCACACACTGGTATCACCTCTATGGCACTTGAACAAAGTCACTGACTCCATTTCAGGATAAAACTCCTATAAAACTCCTGTATGATCGCCCAAATTCCATTTTAAAAAGTCACAGTAAAATTATAATATAAATAATCATTCAATTTAATTTTTAAACTCTCTTTCTTTAAAGTTAAATCCTTAACATAACAAAATAATCCACAAATTATTCATTTCAAATTTAATTTCACATGGCCAAACAAAAATCAAAAGCTAGTCTTTGGTGGTAAATTCACATATCATGAGTCATATTAGTGACATCTGAATGACTACAAGAAATTCATCTCGTTTTTCAGACTGACTACAGTTCAATGCTAAATTCAGTATGATAGTTACCGAGCTTAGAGTTTCTTTCCTTTGGGCAGAACCTAGCACAGACTGCCATGTAGGAAGAACTCAATTTTGTTAGGTGAGTGATTGACTATACGTGAAACCGTATTTTTGAGTTCCAATCCAAATCTGAAAATCTTATTTATCTGGAACTTTGTGATATTTTTATGCATTCAGTTTTAGCTTCAAAACTACTATTTCATATTAACTGAATTCACCCAATATATATTTCAAGGTATTTCTAATTCTTTGCTATGCTACCTAATAAAAGATGCAGTAATATCCTTCTAAAGCCTTTCTATAACAATTCTTAGGTTTCTGTTCTTTCTCTGTCACATTTTTCCTCCCCCTATTACCTACTGGATGTCTATTGCTCTTTATCTTCCTAAATTCAAATGCCAACTATATTCAACTTAGCAAATAAGCTAAATGATTAGAGTTCAGTGTTTTTTCAGTTTTTATAATTTCTTTTCTTAGTTTTATTCTCAAACCAGCAAGAATTTTTGTCCTTAAATCCCTTTGTCTTCAGGGGAAAAAACTTAATAGTTTGGGGATGCATCTCTTGAGTGCAAGAGTAGCAGTGTAGTGTTCAGAAAAGAACATTTGGAGTGAAACACACCTGGGTCTGAATCCCATTTCTCCAAAATACCAGCTACAAGAACTTAACTCAACTATTTACCTTCACTCAATCTTAACAAGACTTTTTAAAAAATGAAATATTTCAAATGTATAGAAAGGAATACAAACACCACAAAACAGTCTCTTTCAAATCTTATTACTTTGCCATATTTCATTTAAATTAAAAATAAACAAAACATTACAGTTGAAGCTTGCTTCTTCTTTTCAATCCTACTTTACACTCTCCCCAGTACTTTGTGGGAGGGCTTTTTTGATTCATTTCCTAGCCAACACTTCCTTGATTCCAATTTTCACTTAATTTTTGCTATTCTAGTTTGATGACGGTGAAATTGAATTTCACTGTGATTTACTTTGTTAGTTTCTTTTTTTTCATTGTGATTTACTTTGCATTTCCCTGATTATTAGTGAATAAAGCTTCAATCCTGCAGCCTCTAAAGGATGGATGACAAGAGAAACTATCTTGCAGAGCTCTAAAGAATAAAAATTAAAATAAGCTTTGGCCTGGAGCTATTCTCCAAACTCACTGTAAGAATAGGCCTGAAAGAGTGCTCACATAGGTCCATCTGTAATAAACAGAAGAAGTGCTTTCTTTTCTTTCTTTTTTCTTTTTTTTTAACTTTTTTTCAGCTTCAAAAAGTAAAAAAAAACAGACAAAAGGCAGCTCAACAAATTATAGAAGCATTATTTTAAAAAAGCATGTCCAGGCACGTATGTAGTTACAATGCATACAAAGAAACAGGAAGCAATGGCCCAGGCAAAGGAGAAGATTAAAGCATTAGAAACCATCAATAAGGAGGATGAGACCTGGGACATACCAGACAAAGGCTTTTTTTAAATGCCCTAAATATGCTTAAAGCACTAAAGGAAAACATGGAAAAACTAAAGTAAATTAGGAAAATGAAAGATGAACACAAAGAGAATATCAGTAGAGAGATGGAAATTATGAAAAGTAATCAACCAAACAGAGCTGAAGACCACAGTAACAGAAATTAAAAACTCTCTAGAGGGGCTCAACAGTGGATTGGAGCTGGCAGAGGAAAGAATCAGAGAACATGAAGATAAGACTATTGAAATCATTCAGCATGAGGAGTAGAAAGAATGAAGAAAAGTGAACAGAGCCTGCAGAACCTGTGGAGCACCATCAAGCATACCAATATATGCACTGTGGGAATCCCAGAAGAAGAAAAGGAAAGGAAAGAAAGAAAAGAAAGAGGGAAAAGAAAGAGAGAAAAGAAAGAGATAAAAAGAAAGAGATAAAAAGAAAGAAAAGAAAGAAAAGAAAGAAAAGATAGGAAGAAAGGAAGAAAGGAAGAAAGGAAGAAAGGAAGAAAGAAAGAAAGAAAGAAGAAAAGAAAAGAAAGGAGGCAGAGAGAAAATTCCAAGAAATAACGGCTGAAACTTCCCAAATTTAATGGAAGACATGAATATACACATCCAAGACACTCAACAATTTCCAAACCGTTAAACCCAAATAGACCCACACGCCACAGCATATTATAGTCAAACTGTCAAATGTCACTAAAGAGAGAATTCTGAAAATTGCAAGTGAGAAGGAACATGTCACATACAAGGAAGCTTCCATAAGACTAGATGCTGATTTTTCATCAGAAACCATGGAGGCAAGAAGGCAGTAGGATAACATATTTAAAGTGCTAAAAGCATAAAAGTGCCAACCAAGAATTCTATATCCGGCAAAATTGTCTTTCAAAAATGAGGGAGAGATTAAGACATTACCATATAAACAAACACTGAGGGTGTTCATTACCAGTCCTATGAGAGATGCTAAAGAGAGCTTTGTGGGTTGAAAGAAGACAACAGACAATAAAATGAAACACATAAAGAAATAAAGATCTCTGGAAAGGGTAACAACATAGGTAAGCACAAATGCCACTACTATTTTATTTTTGTTTGTAACTCTACTTTTTACTTCCTACAGGATCTGAAAGGGAAATGCATAAAATGTAATGATAAATTAGTGGTTTGGTACTCATAACGCATAAACACATAATTTGTGACAAGAACTATATAAAGGTAAGGGGTAGAGGGGTATAGGAATATATTTAAGTTGATACCAAAGCAAATAAGATTGTTATAGATTTAGGGTGTTAAATTTAAGCTCCATGGCAACTACAAAGAAAATACTAGAGAGTATGCAAGCTCATAGAGACAGAAATTTGAGTACAGGTTGTCAGGGGTGGAAGCAGGGAGAATGGGGAGTTAATGCATAACGGGTATAAGGTTTCTGTTTGGGGAGATGGGAAATTTTTAGTAATGGAAGGTGGTGAAGGTACCACAATACTGTGAATGTGATCAAGCCCACTGAATGGTATGCTTGGGAAATGGGAGATGGGAAAGTTTATGTTGTATATATGTTCCCACAATTTAAAAAAAGAAGAAAGAGCAACTAAAGAGAAAATGACAATTATATGCTATATATGATCCTGGATGGGATTCAGCAAAGGAGGAGAAAAGGCTCAAAGGGACATTATTGGTGAGGACACATCATGATTGTTCAAAAAATAAATATTGTTAATATTCTGCCTAAAGATGATCTCTACACAGTCCCTGCCATAGTTAAACAGCATTAATCTCCGTGAGATTCTGCCAGAATGTAGGCTCTTGATTCTAAGACATTTACCTCAACTGGATTCTACATTCTAAGATGTTTACCTCATGATGCAATACATCAGCTACTAAGTGGTCAATTCATAAGAACTCTAGTAAAACTAATATAAGTCTTATGAATAAGTATTTTCTGCTATCAATTTTCAAGAGTCAATATGGGTCTTAGATGTAGTCAAATACATATTTTTTAAAGTTTTAATCTAGTAACATATATATATGACCTAAAATTTCCCCTTTGAACCACTTTCTCATATATAATTTAGTGCTGTTAATTACACTTACAATGTTGTGCTGTAGTCAAAGATTTATGTTCAATGAAGCATGATTGATAACAGTGAAAAAATTTTTCAAAAACTTGTTGAATAAATGAACCCTAAAGTCCAACAATAGAAAAGTGGTTAAATACATCTATATAACAGAATATTATATATTCAATATAAACTATGCTTTCAAAGAATATTTTTATATCATGTTTTTTAACTCATACGTTAAATGAAAAAAAGGAAGACACCAAACTTTATATATAGTATGATAATTATGTGAAAAGTATAAATGCAAACAGAAGATAAGACAAAAACCAAATGTTAACAACAGCTATCTTTGGGTGGTAGAATTACAGTATTTATAGTTTTATGTGCTCAAGCTATCTACGTTAACCAGGTACTACTTTAATAATCAACAAAAAGTAATAAATGCCTTTGTGTAAAAAAGATGGCTGTGAATATGTGACCAAACTCTAAATGTGAAAAGTCACAACTTGCAATGGCAGAACATATCTATTTACATGGTAAGGGTTTACCTGGCCAGAATTTCAAGAGACATTATCACTCAGATTTTAAAAGGCCTCAATGTTTTCTCCACACTTATGTAGAGCCAACAGAGTTCAATAGCCAATCCATAGGTCGGTTCATACGCAGGGTCCATATAACCATTTAAGGTAAATTCTAAGCAAAAGTTAATGCCTTGTTTAATATTGCATAGAAAAAAAAATTTGCAAATTCTGAATTAACATTTAGTTGCAAATCTACATAAAGAATAATAAATTGTAAACGTAAGGCCTATTATTAGTAGTAGAGTATCACTTGTGAAAATCCAGATTCATCCTGGAACCTCTCTGAAAAATATCCAAAATGTGATATCCAAATACCCTGATGAAAATTAAGGTTGGTCATGCCTATTATTAAGTTATATTTGAAGGAAAAAGAACTCAGACTTTTTAGAAGATTAAACTGGATAATGATAATATAGACATGGATGGATTAGTCAATCCATTAATAGTATACTAACACTGAACAGTAGCCTGTGTTTCATTTTTTACCATAACAAATTCTGTAACACTCATGTGAACTGCTGGTCATCATAACAGAAAAAATATGCCACAGGTATTTATTTGTATGACTATAGATGTGGCTGAGAATAGCAGTGGGCAACCAATTTTTTAAATACATGTAAATGCAAGAATCATTTTTTGAATTGTGATACATTTCTCTCTGACATTGAATATGCTAAACAGAAGCCATGTCTCAGAAAAAGAGAAAGCACATTTCTGACAAATGAACCCTCTGCTCGTCTAATTATTGCTAATACATCTACATTACAAACTGCTTTAGTCATCCCTATAGCATTTTTCAAATAGCATTTTCCTTGGATTTACTGTTATCTGAACCTGTTGTCACAGCCTAGTTTTTTCCCCATTTCCTCTCCTTTGGCCAATTTTATGTAGACTGGGGAACATAAATGTCACCTTTGTTCACCAAACCCTCCACAAACATCTGGTGGCCCTTCATATAAGATTTAGTCCTTGGGTACAGAAAGGTTATTAGCCGGCTACCTGTCTCACCTTGTTGCATCCCCCTAAATTTCCCACCAAATTCTCTTCTACTCAACTTCAAAAAATAATCCCCAGATCTTTTCTTATCTTCTACAATAATTCATACACCTCTAACTGATTCTAAGTTATCACTCTATCTCATTCCACTTAAATTCATTTCATAATGTTTTCAGGCTATTTCGTTAAAACAAAACAACAGGTGCTCATAACAGTAAGCAGGTAAGAGAAGACAAGATACAATTAAACTTTCAACTACACAGTACTACAAAGAATATTAGTATCTCAAACTAATTTTCAAAGTTTTTTTTTCTTTTTCATAACTCCCATTACAATAATTACAATAAGAATTCAGTATGGATCAGTAAAGGAAGGAAGAAAAGGAAATGTGAGACTTCTTCTGGACCTTGACTCACTTGAAGGGAGAAAGCAAATGTGATGTGTTAAATAGCAAGACAAACACACAAACAGTCCCTACAAACCTTTATTTTTCTATAAGCCTTCTATTTTTAAAGTACTCATGATATTCATTTCAAAGTTAACAAATAAAATTTTATTTTATAAAAAATAGAGGGGCCGGCTCAATAGCCCAGTGGATAGGGCGCCGGCATACCACATGGGAGGCCCCGGGTTTGATTCCCGGGGACCTCTCCTAGCGGGCAGACCGCCTTGAGAATGGCAAGCCGCCATGGGCGGGCCGGAGCCCCCGTGGGCAGGGCAAGAAGCTGCCACGGAAAGGGCAAGAGTCGCCACGGGCAGGGCAGGTCGCCCGTGGATGGAGCGCAGCCAGCCACCCGCAAACTGAATCAAGCGCCGGCTGTGAACGGATGCAGAGACCGCCCACAAGCGGGGAAAGCCGCACCTGCGCAGTGACCACTCTCGGCGCGTCACCGCAGCGGGGGGAAGGGGAGATATGTAATAAAATAAATAAATCTTTAAAAAAAAATTAAAAAATAAAAAATAAATAAAAAATAGAATATATGGTATCCAATAAATGAAAATGTCTAGAGAATTAAATTGTCTGCTTTGATTCCTTCAATAGCTCCCCATTACCCACAAGATAAAGTTCTTAGCATGACACACAAAGTCCCCTGAGGTTAGGCATATATCAGCTTCATTTCCTGCCACACTCATATCTCATATTTTGCCTCCAAATCTTTGTTTATACTTTTCTCTGCATGGAACATCTTTCTACCTTTCCTTAAATGGCTAACTCTTCTTACGCATTCTTCATATCTCAATGTAGAATGCTACCCCCTTCAGGAAGCTTTGCCTAAAACCCACAGGCTGGGTTAAATGCTTCCGCTTTATGCTTCAAATAGGAGGAACCTTAACATACCTCTTTACCTTAACATGTAACACGTTAGACTGAAATTTTGTTTAGAGTCTAAAAGGCAGCGGTTATTTACTTTGTGCCCAAGCTCCCAGTATGGTATCTGGCACCTGGTGAGAATTCAACAAATGTTTGAAGAACTGAATTATTATGAGAATTATGATATATAGCAAAAAGAATTTTTAGATGTGTCTCATGTCTTCAAGGAGTTAGCAGAACTTGAGAGATCCTTCTTGAAACTAAGTACTAGAGCTTCAAATGCAGCTAGTCTCTGCTTAATTGAGTATGTTGCTAAATAAAATAAGGGATATTGTAAATTGCTATTAGAAAATTTCAGTGCTAAACGGGGCAGACACAAAGTCTGAAAGCATGGGTAAAATTATTTTATCACGTATTGTAATGTAAAAACAAGAGACCATTTATTTATTTTAGTTATCTTCCCCGACTAGGTGGCCACCTGTAAATACCTACATCAGCCAAGAGCATCCACATTTTAAGAGCTACCTGAATCAGAAAATTCAGATACCTATTCTATCAAGGACTGATAACTCTAGATCTTTATGAAGTAAACTCAAAAGACAAGGGAAAGCAAAGTAAGCCACAAGACTGCCGGGAAACTACACAGGCATTTAAAGCTACCAAGATTTCCCTAGAAATGAGAGAACCAGGAACTTACTTATCCAGTGCCCATCAAGAGTAAAGGAAGAACTTTTACAGCTGCTGTGGTAGGAAGACCTACGTATAATCAGTTATTGATTAGAAATAAACGTTTTGGTATAGGGAGGGGGACAACAATTTTCAACATTTCAAGGAAGACATTGTGTTTCTTATATTTACTCTACTACCAGTTTTTTTTTTAAAGAATGTAATAGAAAGTATATTTCAATAATTTAATCCTTTGAAAATCACAATAGGAAGCCAGCTAACTGAGTCTGGTCCAACCAGTCTAGTATAATAATATTTAGGGGCTGAAGTCCTCGGCAACAACCCCGGGCCTGATTCTGTGCCAGTAAGGCCTGGTGCCCTGTCTTCCTACCTTCAGCACGAGAATTAAACCCTATAATTGTGAACCAGGATAGAAAGATATTGAAAAACAGAAATACAGTTGGCCAAGAAATACACAGTGCTTGTCATTCACCAGAAGGAAACCTAGGTTTCTGTTGTAAAATAAATTACTGTTTACTTAATAGCATAGCTGAAGCACTGTTTATACAGTAACTATTACAATGTATAATGGAATCGGATCCTTTAAGGATTAAAGAGGAAACTACCATCTCACTATTAAAATTATGATTTTTAAATACTTAAGGTATAACTACGCCCTCTTTCAGGGAATAAGTTGCAAAAGGTCAAGGGTGAATCAAAACATGTTGCATATAATGTAAAAGAAACTACCTAGTTTACATATTTAAAATGATGTTGAAATTCAAGGTTAAACATATTTGGAAAAAGGTTAAATAAATCAAAGAAATAAAAAATGTCAATAAAGTATGCTTTGGAAATTGCAAAATGTATTATCTATCACACAGATTAAAATATGTGCTCGTAACTTAATTTATAAGTACATTTCTTAATTGAAATAGTCAAAGAAATATCCTTTGATAAAAGTTTATCACTAGAATATAAGCTACTTAAAAATAAAATCATACATTTTGACATCAGCTTGTGCAAAACTAAAGCAACTGAGTACATCTTAAGTTTTCCCAAGTGTATATTAAAAGTAGGAGGTAAATAACTCTTATTGTTCTGAAACAATAAATACCCCCAGAGTGTAAAAGAATTCTTAAAAAACAAGAATCAATCAAAATTACTGAATAACAGTAAATCTAGCAGTACTGTTCTTCCTAGCTGCCAATTTTACATATAGAAAATATGCACTACAATATACTATGCATGCAATTTTTTTAAAATTTAAGGTTTAAGCGAAAGTGTTGGCATTTGATTTCCTTATTTCCTGGGCTTTAAATTAGGTTTCTTAGATTAAAACAGGAAAATCCTGAAAAGGAAATTCTCCCTCATAATTATAAAGCTGTTCTAATAAAAAACTTTTTAAATATGTTTACATTTTTATTTAACAACAGTAAAACATTGCCAGTGCCAGCTTAAAAATAAAATGATTAGACTAAGACCATCTGCCACAAAATTCTGTATCTTCAAATTTGTTATTCATATGCTGACACAGTGATCAATTAGTGATATCTCAACTTTCCTAAAAACTGATTGTATCTTAATGAAATTGTAATTCACCATTCACTGATTCCCACAGGAAATGCAAACTTTCTATCAACACCCAAAAAATGCCTTCAAATTATTACAGAAATGTTACTTTTAGAACTTAAATATATTGCCATGAAGTAAATATATTTTACTTCGATTTTAGGTACATATTACAGAAAAAATGATCTAAGATGTATAATGTGTATCTTAAATATAAAGCAGCCAGTAACAGCTCCAACTACTAAAATATTAGAAAATTTCATCTGCTCAGTGGAGGAAGTTTTGGGATAGAAGAGAGGTCTACTAGAATTTTGGGCACTGCTTTTATGGGCCCATAAAAAATAGATAATTCTATGGGTGTGGGGTTTACAATTTTATAAATTATATTACATCTGTACAGTTCAATATAAAACTTTAAAATGGAGTATCAATGAGAAAGTAGATTTATCATATTTTCCTTTAATGAAATGGTGCTCCTGGGCTCAAAAGGGTCTTGCATCTATAAAATGCCATTTTTCATATGCTGCCACTTGCCCAGTCATTTCTACAGTCAAACCCTGTCTTCAGTGCACACATTCTCCAAGAGCTGAGAACTTAAAGGGGTCACACCACATGAAGCAACACTGCAAGGTACAGCATATCATTAACACCAGACGTAAACACTGCGTTGGCAAACAATCCCGGAATGTGACACATGGACCTAATGTAGTTAATATTATTGAAATTTGGTCAGAATATGGTTGGATTTTTAAATCGTGTTTTGTTGTTGTGTTGCTGTTGTTCTTTGCACACTGATGCCTTATAGCCGCTAATCCCATCACATTCAAATGGGAAGAACTGCGCGCAGCGACCAGTTCTTTCATCTTTACCACTACTTATCCCCCTGCGGGAATTCAAATGAAGAGCTTTTCTCCAAAATAAAACAAAAAGCCTGGGTAAACGTCAAAATCGTAGTCTTCGTGTAGCTGTATCGTTTGAGGGTGGGAAGTATACACGAAGGTTTACACTGCATCAAAAGAAGATCAGATTGCTGAAAGCTACCTAAACAGCTGTAATTCGTCTAGCTCTCTAGTCACCGATTTTCTTTTTAAAGTGTTCACAGCAGTAACTGAAATGTTCCGCAAGATGAGCACAAACTTTCTCTAGGCAGCCATGATCAGTGTCCACGAGTCCAGACGTGAACGCATCCCGAGCCCACAGCACAGCTGTGGACGCGGCGGGACCACGCAGGACCATGTCCGTGCAACGTGGAAGGGCCGCGAAAGTGGCCCCGCGGGGCGCGACCGCACCCGGGAGAGCCTGGTCCGCCAGGCCGACAGCGCTCACACGGACACACAGACACTCCCACGGCTAAGAAGGACAACCGGCCACCCCCAGAGCCGAACACGAGGGAACCAGGGAAGCAGGACTCCAACCGGAAAGCGGAGAGGGACCCGCAGCAGTCGGGACACCTGAGCGGCGGCCCAATCCGAGCTTACCTCCGCCAGGCCCGGGGTCTGAGAGGACCGCGGATTCGTCCGCACCGCCTAGATCGCTCCTCGGGAGCCCCCAAGTTCGGGGACTCTGCAGCGAGGGTAAAGGGGACTGGTTCAGGCGTTCGGAGTCGCAGCCCGGAGCCCACCCGCCAAGCCCAGCAGGGCCGCAGACGCGCGAGGACACTGACCGCTCCGGTGGCAGCAGGTCCTCCCAGGGCTGCCCCCTCCGAGGGGGCTCCCGTCCCGCCCCACGCCGGTGGCCACGACAGGACACGTTCTCCAGCTCGAGCCCGATGAGGCACCAGGTAGTTCCGAGCGTAGCAGGACCCCCTCGCACTTTTCCGGACAACGGCCGACAGTTGTGACCCGGCCCCTATGAGACGGTTCCCTGCGACCGCAAAGAAGACGAGAACGGCAGCCTACAGTTGAGGTTTGAAAACTGCATTCGAGTCGCCGGGC
>PVKH010002041.1:0-28318 GCA_004027955.1 Chaetophractus vellerosus
CTCCAACATGTGACAGTCTCCAAGCTTTTTCAAATCCAACTGTAAAATTTTTCCCAGACAGATTCAATCCCCGCCCCCACCCCCCCATTCTGACTACTCCTGGATGTTGGGACCACCATCATCTCTCATCTGGACTCCTAAGTAGTCCTTCTCCAACCCTTTGGCAACAACTATCTAGTCATAAATTGTCCAACCTTTGTTGGTTGCTATTGATTTGAGGAGAAAGTCTTAAGTTTTTAGCAGGTTAGTCTGAGATCTCATTTTGAATATGAGTTCTACCTCTTGCAACTCTATGACCATGGGCAAGTCACTTAACTTGGAAAATGAGAATAATAACAACAGTGAGGATTAAATGAGATCATAATGTATATAAATGACATAGTTCACTAACAGGCATCTAGAAAGTGCCAGAAACATACACCTTTATAATTGTTGCTGCTATCCATATGCTGGCATCCCCCTCCATTTCCACGTTCATCTCTGGATCCTCTGGCATATCCTATGTGACCACACATAGTCCCTAAACATGTCCTGCTGTCATATGTTTGTGCCATTGCATAAACCATTCTCCTCTTTGAAATGACCTTTAACTCCTTATCTACTGTACTAGGATCCTCCAGAGAAACTGAACTGACAGGATATTTGTGTGTGTGCTTGTGTGTGTAAATATTAGGAAATTTATTATAGGAATTGGCCCAAGTGACCATGGGGATTGGCAAGCCTGAATTCCATAGGGCAGGCCACAAGTTGGAAATGTGATGATGGTAAGGTTGAATTTCCCAGTTGGAAACTCCGATGAAGGTGACAGGGAATTCCCCAGAAAAGGCAGGCTGGTTGAAGTAGAGATAGAAATTCTTCTTTCTGACTGCTGAAATCCTGAGTCCCCTTTTTCTGGCTTCCAACTGATGGGGTGAGGAGAATCCTCTCATTGCTGAAGGCAATCACCTTTGCTGATTGTAGATATAATCAGTCATAGATGCATTCAACTGTCTAATGATTGCAATCCATCTATGAAATACAGTCACAGTAACAATGAGGCCAGTGCTTGCTTGACCAAACAACTGGACACCATAACCTAGCCACGGGACACATAAAATTAATCATCACATCTGCCTAGTGAATTGCTCCCATCCTTGCATTTTCATACCTTTTGTACACTACTCTATAATAACCAGTGGCCTTGAAATATTTGTTCTCAAGTGAGCACTCTAAGAACAGGGGAAATGTGCATTCAGACATTCATTCAACAAATAGGCATGTGACATTTATTTTGGGCTGAGCACTGCAAGCACAAAGATGTAATGGACATCATCTGTATTAAACAGGGTTCTAGTTTATGCAAAAAGTTTTTTATTGTAGAAAATTGTGTAGCTCCACAGAATCTTGAGTAGGGCCAGGACTGGGCTTGGTGTCCATGAAGGCAGGAGCAATGAATCTAGAGACTATTCAGACTAAGAAAAATGACGAATCACACCAAGGAGTTGTTCAAGTGGAAAGACATCACTGCCAGACCACCCAATACTGGAGGCTGAACCCTGGAAACTCAACCATATCTGCTCCTGGAAGAACCAGATGTCACTACCAAGCTTGCCAGAAGATCAGATCTTCATTGCTCACGCCCGTTTGTAGTCTCATATAGGTGCATCTTCTTAGTGAAACCTATATTGCATTCCTGCATCCCAGCTGCAAGGGAGTCTTATACATACAATTTTTAGCTTTCTGGCTCAAACAGGAATGCAAGCCACAAAGGATTTGGAATGAGTGTTGAGTGAGACAAACCCTGCGATATTCTTTCTTTTAAAGAACTCCAGTTTAGAGAGAGAGAAAAGTATGTAAACAGACCATTATAGTATTCTTGGAACAGTATGATGGGCTGTGAGTGCCAGGGGAGTGGTCCCCAAGCCAGATGAGAGGACCCAGGTGAGGTTTGTGTGAAAGATAAAGTTTTGTAATGTCAGTCTTAAAAAGCTTGTATGTTATCCTGAAGGCACTGGGTAGTCATTGAATGATTTGAAACAGGAGAGTGGCATGGTCATATTTCAGTTAGAAAAAGATCCACTTGGATTGAAAAGGGCAAGGCTAAAAGGAGGAAAGCCAGTTAGGAGACCATCACAATCATCTGGGTAGGAGATGAGAATGATAACTGAACCAAGGAGGTAACAATGAGCTGGAGAAGAGGGATGGAGACAAAAATTGTTTTGGACCTTGACAGATCACCCATGGGGTGAGGGGGATTGAGGCTTGTAAGTCAGGGACCAGGTTCTGGCTTGAGTAGACTGTGGTGCCCTTCACCAAGATGAGGCACACCAGGGAAGGTGTGAATTTGTGCGGAAAGATGATGAGTCCAGTTTGTGATATCGTGACTTGAAGGTGCATGTGGGACATCCAAGTGGGGACACTGAGGAAGCAATTAAATAATCCAGATCTGGCACTTAGGAGGGAGCCATATAGCAGCCATCTGCTGCTTTTTTCTGACCACCTTACTTACTCTTTTTGGAAACCATTCAGGCCATGGGGTCGTGAGGAACTAACCCCCTCACCTTCATGAGTGGACATTTAACCCAAGCATGTCCAAGAAGAGCCCATCAACCCCCAGCCAAAGTGACAGGTTCAGATGTGGGCACATGACCCAGCCAGGGCTAACCAGTGAAAAGCAACACCCAGACTTTTGTTAGACCCTCTGAGCTGAGACGCTCTGACTCCATCGGGTTGCCAAGCTGATAAATGAAGACCTAGGGTGTCCAGGGGCCATTTGCCCATCAGGTATCGCTGACTGAATAGCAAGGTGCAGGTGTGACCAGGAGGCTGACTGACTGAAGAAGAAGGGAAATGAGTCACCCCAGAAGGATGAAACTTGGCCTCCTGTACCAGCAGCAACACCTACCTGCAGGAGGGACTCCATCTTTCAGTAAGTAGGTGAATGAAAGGTTTAACATGTTCATTTATAAATACGATATGTTACTACAAATCTAGCACATCACTAGAAAAAAAAATCATACCTTGTGATAAAAGAAAAAGTAACCTATCACAATGAATTTAGTGGATATACAGAAATTTCAAAACAGGCAGGTTTTAGATTTTTGGTGGGGAGAGGGGGAAAGATTGCCCTGGGCTTATTGTATTGTCTTGCACAATCATTTTCCTTGAATGCTTGAAGACACAGACAAATAATATTAAACTCATCACAACACTAAATATTGTACCCAATTGCATCACCAAGTTCCTTTCCTTCAAATGGTTGATGCCATAAAAAATAATCACAGTGTAACTTGGGACTAGCTTTCAAAGTCACAGAAGCTTGATTTCTAGTAGTTGACGCAGCGAGGCAGTGGGGTCTGATTAAGTTGCAAAAACAACAAAGGCAGTATAAATTAAACTGCCATTTTAACCAAGTAGGGAGCCAAATTATAAAAGGAAATGTAATGTGTTTTGCTTGACATTGTGCACAGCAATTAATCCATAACTCTTCCACGTATGCTACTGAACAGAACTAAAATCTAGTCATGCTTCTCCGTTTTGCTCTTTTCTGTGGCTAACAAAGGAGACATGAAATCAGGAGAGCTTACTGATCTGGCCATGGGTAATTAATTCATTTGACCTCTCATGTGCTTTCTATTTCTCCACCTATACCAGAAAGCAACATATGCACTGAGCTTTAATTAAACAAATTGCCCAGAGGGTATTAGCAACAGTCTCTTCGCGTGCTGAGAATATAAGGGTGCTGCTGGTAGTTGGAATTTGTCTGGAGCTTTTGGGAGGATTGAAGGAGAGGAATGTGGAAGAGAAAGGAAAGGAGGAAAAAAAATGAGCAGGCATAGTTTCTGCAGTAACAGAATGGTTTGCACATTCCTCCTTCCTAAGCTGTAATAATAAACAAGCCAGGCAGGAAGGCACCAACTCCCCTCTCCCTCGCGTTTGTCTTTTCCTTTGCCTGCTGCCTTTCAGATCCTGCCTCTCGGCATCTCTGGTTGTGCTCTTCGTGGCAATGCCACACCTCGGAGAGTCCCCTGAGCCTGGCAGAGGCAGTGTCTGCAGAAAGGAAGCCCGAGTGTAGCTGGGCTAAATGCAGGCATTTCTTCTGTTAGACTATGGAGAAACGTTGCAAAGCTCACTGACATTCACAGGCGCGCACACGGCAAGTACACGATTTTCTAACCCCTTGGGAGATTCTGGCCAACGTTATTCAGCTACACTCACACCACCTTTGCATGCTTGCCAGAGCTGACACAGGAGTGATTTTCAGTGCATGGGTTTGAAGAGAGAGGGTGCTTGGTGGCAGCAGGCATTTTTGCTAAGCAGATGCCATAGCTCTCTATTCTCCTATCTCCTTTCTGAACCCCTCTGTCTCCCCACATCTTGCACACCCTCTTTGTTCACACTGTCCTTTGCCTATCCCACATGTCCCTCCCTCTTCTTAGGGAGAAAACAATGTGTTATTTTACAGTGACCTTGCTAAGATAGTAAGCAGAAAGGAGGTAGAGGTACTTACGATAAAGAGGGGCCAGAATACCAGCCAGTGACAGAGCAGGTGTTCAGTTAACATTTGTTGAATGATTGACACAGAGAATAGTATATCTGGATAACTCACATAGGACCAAAATAGCATTGACTGCAATATAGAGAAATCTAGATTGTTCTTTCCCACTCTCCTATCATACTGTCCTCTCCCACTGACTTCTCTGCACCCCATCTCCCCAGAAATTGTGGACCTAAAAATGCTGCTTTACCTTGACTAAGCCCCAAAATGATTAAATCAGCCACATACCTGGATGAGCAGTGGGGCCACTAGTATAGGCGGGAGCCCCAGACCTCTGCCACATGGAGGGCTGGAGAGCTCCAGTTGATCTCAAGGCACATAAGCCACGGCTTCTCGGACTGAAAATTCCCCAAAGTGCCTGATCCTTCTCCACCAAAACTCCGACTGGAGGCAGCTATTAGTACTAAAATGAATAATAATTCTATCGTCTTTGAGTACTTATTATGTGTCAGGCACTTCCATAAATTATCTTATTCAATTATACAATAACTCTAGTTCTATCACCCTCCCCACTCAGCAATTGAGCGCAGTGAGGTTCAGAGATGAGAGAACTTGTCCAAATAACACCTGGAACAATGGCAGGAGCCAGGATTTGAACCCCAATCTGTCTAGATCCCACCTGCCCACTGTGATACCTTAATAGGAGAGAGGCTTCATTTGCATTTGTTTCAGCAAAGGGTGCAAACCATTCCACTACTGCATTTTAGAATTCAAGCCTGATCATTTTTCCTGCAGGCCAGTTTGTCTCTTTAAGAGAGTTCCATTTTGCCTCTTACAGAGACAGCTGTCCTCACATAAGAACCCTAGTGACCCATTAAAATGTTCTCCTGAAGAAAACTGCCTCTGGCCAGACCAATGGGAACAAGGATAAGGATGCAAACTGCAGCCTCTGGTGATTTAAGGAGGTGTTGGCTTCACAGCCTAGTAGGCTGGTACAGGTATAACCGTTATTAGGCAAAGCCACAGTAATAACAAACCAAATTAAGCTTTAATCTCCAAACCATTGTAAGGATAATGAGTGCACTGTATAATAACCGCCGGAAGTGAGAGCAGGGAAGAAAACACTGGGAAAGGCCTCAGCTTCAGCTTCTGTATTTGTAAAGCAGGGATTAGAGTGCCAACCAAGCCCCTGAGCCCACTGAGGGCTGGTAAAAATGCTTCACAGTCAATGAGCTGGCGTGGATTTAGAAGCAGGCCTGCCTCACCAGTGGGTCTGCCAGCCTTGGACTCGTCACTGACAATGACCTTGAGGACCCTGGCCGGTTCTCCTGCACGTTTGTTTGTTCGTTGTTTTCTTTCTTAATCCTGGAAACCCGGCTCTCTTAGATAACCAGCTTCAAGACAAAACTCATCTTTAGCAGGAGGGATTCTCAGCTGCTCCCTTTCCTGTGGTCTCCACCACAGATGCTTCCAGTTGCTGTGACTTTGTGAACCCCCTGGTGGTGTCCCCCAGGCCTCTCCTTTCTGTCCAGCACCCTTGGTGGGCAGCGTCCCCAATTGCTGTGGAATTCCGTGCTCAGAGGGAGAGGAGCCTCGACAGGGGTAACTGGGTGCTGCTCCTGTCTTCCTCCCATCCTCTGCAGCATTTTGGGTTTTGCCTGTCCTGCTCAGATGAAAGAAAATTTACCTGCAGACACCACGAGGAAGCAGAGGGTACCCAGGGAAGACCAGGGAAGACCTAAAAGTTAGGGCCTCAGTCACCTGAGACCTGCCTCGCCAGGGAAATGCAATGTTACGGAAAAGCGACTGACAGCATACAGAGCCCAGACATGCCGAATGCAACTCCAGTGACGTCACATGTCTACATTTCCTGGAGGGAAGGGGCAGAGGTAGGATTCGGTGGTGGGGGGAAGGTAGTCTCAGAATCTCGGAAGGCAAAAAGCCTGCATATTGTTAGAAATACCATAGGCATTCCTTAAAATCCAGTGAGTCCTTTAAATCCCTGTCACAAACAGTATTCACAGTCCTAGGTTTAAAATTCTGTACAGTACTTCTTATGGACCTCAAAGTGGAAAACCACTGAGCTTTAAGATAAAGGAGGGGTGAAAAATGTTCAAATGTTTCTACTTGTTTGCAAGGTTTAGTTCCCTTCTATGTACATATTAAACCTCTAGAATATAATCTTAAAACATGTGAAAGTATTTGTTAGTTGTAGAAATTAAATGAGGGAACTGGCTGTAGCTCAATTGGTAGGGCTCCGGTTTACCACATGGGAGGCCCCGGGTTCGGTTCCCGGGGCCTCCTCGAGAAGGCAAGCCGCCATGGGCAGGGCAAGCTGCCGCAAGCAGGCAGGCCGCCACTCGGTGAGCTGACTTGGCGGGATGCCACAGCAGGGGGAGACAAGCAGACACAGAAGAATGCAAAAAAAGCAAAAATGAATCCAGCAAGAACAAGCAGCAAGGGGGGGATATATAATAAATAAATAATAAATCTTTTAAAAAAAGAAACAAATTAAATGAGACGATGCAGTCTTATTTAGGGGATATATTGAGAGGGATTAGGCTCTCTGTTAAAGGATAATATGAATTAATGAAGCCTTACACGGCTTTTATCAAGGGCGTAAAAACAGGGTGAAGAAACGACAGAAACAGTTCCCCTTATCAGTGAAATTTGTCAGGCCCACTCCTCTTGTTTCTTCACATGCCCTGCTTCACGACCCCTTTCTGCTGACGTGGTTTTCTTTCGGATCCTTCCGGGTGGGTCCTTCCTCTCGGGAGCCTGATGCTCCTGGGCCGCACTCTGCCCTTGGCTCCCCGCCATGCTTGTCTGGGAGAGCTTGTCCACAGCTGCCATCTCTGTATTCCTGTGCACTCGTGGGCCATTCCCCGACTGCCTTAGCCTGGCTGACCCCCCTGGACTCCCAGCTGGGCTGGTACCATTATTCTGTTCCCCTGACATTTCCCATCATCCAAATGTTTCCCCTCCCTGAATCCTTTTGAGCTGGCGGATGGGAGGCTTCGTGGCTGCGGTAAAATTGTCATCAGCAGTTTCAAACAAAGAGAACTAGATTACAGACCCAAAATGAGTTTCTGTGTTCATATGGCATGAGGGTTTCTGATCTGTGTTTAAAGGCAGACTGTTTCAGTCAGCTCTTCTCTGAGCTAGAAACTGTGGGGTCTAAATGGGGATAAGGATGGGAGGAGCATGAGGCTGAACACAGAGCACAAAGACTCTGTTCCCACTCTTGAAAAAGTTGTTGTCTAGGGGTGGCAAGGTGAGAGGCCTTCCCAGGACCACCTTGGGTCTTAGGAGCCAATGGGGTCTGTGGTCGAGGTGCTGGAGACTGAAGAACAAGGCTGGTGCAGGGAGATAGGGGGATATACAACTTCAGAGTGACCCAGCAGAAGAGAGGTGAGAGAAAACCAAACCCAGCCTTGTTGTTTCCCCCCTTTCCAGCTCTTCTAACTACCCTCCCCCTGTCCTTTAGAGAAGCCTTGTTCCCTGTCCTACTTCAGGGCTTATCAAGGAATTGTGTGTGAGAGAGAGAGAGATTAGATACCGGGGCCAGGGATTGAACCCAGGACCTCCTAAGTGGGAAGCCAGCACTCAACCACTGAGCCACATTGGCTCCCTTGAGTTGGTTTTTCATTTGTTTGCTTGTTGCTTGTTTTTTCTGTTTTTAGGAGGCACCAGGAACCAAACCCAGGACCTCCCACGTGGGAAGCAGGCGCTCAACCACTTGAGCCAATCTGCTCCTGAGTAATTTTTAATGAGCTCCTAAACTGAGCCACTTTAGCTCATGGTGACCTTGCTCAGCTGGAATACCCTTGTGGGGTCCCAGCAATCAGCTCAGGGTCTCAGGACTTTCTTCTCGATTTCTGGGGTGCCCTGTGAGTCTTCTCAAAAGGTTTATGTTTTCCTGTGGTTGCAGAGGAGGGTACAGGGAGCCAGCAGCGGCCCATTCTTAAGCAGCAGGGATGGTTGAGCAGGACCTGAGGCCGCTTTGAGGCACTGAAGGCGAGAGGGAGAAACTTGGCCCCCCGGGAACTAGTGGCTCTCTTTATCTCTGGTTGGGGCTTCAGGCTCCATTAGCGGCCCTTCCTCTCAGAAGTTGTCTGAGGCCTGATGGATCCAGACTCTTAAGAGTACTAAAATAAACACTATCAGAGTGTCTGAGGTGAGGCAGATGCAGTGTCCTAGCTACGTAGAAGCTGCCGTGTTCATTCATTCAGATCTTTATTGAGCACCACCCATGCCGAGGCATCGTGTTAGGTGCTGATTATTCAGTGATGATCAAAGCAAAGCTCCTCCCTCAGAGACTGTAAATCCTGGAGAGGGTCCAACCTGTTCTCACCGGTTCCCTTGGTCCAGGCCATTCCCAATCAGGCAATGACACATCCATGCTGAGCTTTGCTGTGTGCCATGGTCCACGCCAGAGCCAGTTTCTGACCCAGGGCCTTTCCTTTTGAACCCCAGATGGGCCTGGGGTGCCCTTCTGCTCCAGTTTGCAGCTACTTTGATGCAGCCTGCACCCTGTCTGCTTGCTCCCTCCCAGGATCATTCATCTGGTCCCCAGAACCTATTCCCAGCCAAAGCCCTTTCTCCCCTGGCCCGTCTATAGGGCCCTCATGGGCAGTGGGATTAAGAGTCCCAGGATGGAGTCACCCTGTCTGGGTTTGCTAACCTGCCCTCACCATACTAGCTTAGTAAACTTAGGAAACTATTAACTTTCTCTTAGCCTCAATTTTCTCATCTGTAAAATAGGGATAATAGTGCCTATGTGATAGGCTGTTGAATGGATTAAGTAAAATGGTGTCTGGGTCCCAGTAGGTGCTCAATAAATAGTTATTATTTTTGCAGAACTGGTCCCCTTTCCTAGTTGACCTCTGTCTCCTACGTGGAGGCCTGGGGTCCTTTCTGGCCGAACCTGAGAAATATTGTTTTCCTGAGGTGAGCCAGGAAGGCACCTTTCAGAATGAGTGAGGACAACTGGCCTTGAGCCATATGGCAGTGGAAAGAACAACCTGGCAGATACTGTATCCCAGAGAGGAAATGTACTCCTGGTCTGAGTCAATGGTGTGCCTGCCTCAATTTTCAAAGAACAAAGTGGCAGCAGCAAGGAGAGAGATCCGGGCCCATGATTCTCTCTGCCCCCTCCTTCATGCTCAGAGCCACTTTGGTTCACAAAGTGGGGGAACATCCGGAACTGGAACTGTGCGACATGGCAGCCCCTTCATGGTGGCCCATTCCTCCTCCACATCGGGGAGGGAGAACTGGGACTTCTAGAGACTCCTAATTCCCTCCTCTCTGAGTCCTGAGTTTTAAATTCATTAAAAATGCCACTTATGCCTCCAACATGAAAAAATCCAGAGCTCCTGAACCAGCCATTCTATCCCCTCCCCTCCAAGCCTGGCTCTAGGATCTTTACTTATTATGGTACCAGGGAAAATAAAGGTGCTGCAAATGGGAGCCAGTGTGGCGACTGATCCTTTAATGGGGATTATTTTGAAGAGCCTTCCAAAAAAGATTCAGGTCAGATCATCTGCAAAAATGTATTTGATTTGAAAGACAATTTGCACTAAGTTATGGTATTTTTTCTCGCATTCAATTAAAGCTTCCATTCCAGAAATATTAGCATTTTTTAAATACCTCCCCCACACCAACTGTAAGATCTCACAGCAGCTTTCTGGGTTTGCAGCGAACCCCATATTCCTTCAGAACATGGTTGCCCAAAGTCTTGAGAGTGTCCCTACCTGACATATGGAGAGAAATTTGCTCCTCCCACTGCTGTACCCATTCTCTGAAAGGTCTTCTCAGAAGATACTCCTAGTAGCAATTATGCAAATGTATGGATAAGGTAAGGTTATATTTGGAAGAACTATTTCTACTTCAAATGGAATATATACCAGAATCTCCAATTCAATGCCATGGATGCCTGAGAGCAAATAATTCCCCTGTGCCTCTGAGATCGAATCTTCACTCTCATTTATCAGCGTAGGTAGTCCCAGGCTGTATGGCAATTTCAGTGAGGAGAATCCGGGGTCCTTCTGGATTGTTTCCTAACCCTAAGATATTTTCCTTATCCACATGGTCCAAGGTGGCTCAACACCAGTGTCACTCCAGCCTGTAGGAAGAGGAAAAGAGAAGCTGTAGATGACAAACCCGTTGCCTTTTAAGGGTATGACCTGGAAGTTGTGCATGTCGCTACTGCTGATGTCCCATTAGCCAAAATATGTCACACTGCACACCCAGCTGCAAGGAAGAGTGGCCATGTGCCCAGCTTAAACTTCTGTTACTATAGAAAACAGGGAGAATGGATATTGGGGAGGGCAACCAGAGCTTAATGTTCCTTCTCTCAGCAACACCCCAATCTCTTCACTGTCATTCAGAATGGTGAGTTCATACCCAACACTTGAGCCTTAACTCATGCTCTTCCCTAACATGTCAAGTTCTGTCCACTCCTCCACGCCCACCCTGACTTCACCATCTCCTCAGGTTTCATCTTTTCCCCCCGATGTTTCCTAACAACTCCAGCCCACAATGACTGCCCACAGCACTTCTTGACCTTTATGTTTTCTTTATACATCTGCAGTTCCATGTAGTTGAGTCTTAATTATAGAACTAGACAGTAGGTTTCTTCAGAGCAGGGTTCTAATGTATATTCTTCTTGTAACCCCTCTGATGGCTATCCCAGTGTTGAGCACACATATATGTTTAAAAATTAATCTCTGAAATGAATTTGAATTTGATTAGAATGACAAGGTGAAAATTTTAGGAAAATATCCTAAGTATTCCTTAATTCCTATTTTTCACTTGAAAGGTGCATATAATTAATCTTTCTTATTGTATATATAATCACAATTCAAGAAACAGGTTTTAGGGAGCAGATGTAGCTCAAGTGGTTGAGAGCCTGCTTCCCATATACAAGGTCCCGGGTTCAATCCCTGGTACCTCCTAAAAGAAAAGAAAAAAAAGAAACAGGTTTTATTCTTATTTAGCTTCCTCATTCAATTGTTTACTGGGTAACTTTACATTAACATTAACTGTACTGTTTCAAAAATTAAATAGGATAAACATCACTAAAGCACTTAGCATAGGGCCTGGCACACAGCCAGTGTTAAATAAATGTTAAGAGAAAAAAGTCAAGGCCAAAGTATAAATGTAAACTGTGTTAAAGTGTTTAAAATGTATTGCAATGGTATGAGCAAAGATCTGGTATTAGACCTGGTTTGAACTTTGGTTATTCTACTGACTATTTGTGAGACTGAAATGAGAATAAAAATATAACCTATTCACAGTGCAGCAGAGAATATTAAATTAGCTGGTTAATGTGCATCTGTCATTTATCTATTATCTTTCAGCTACATGTACATGTATGTATGTTTGTGATGCTGGGGCTTGGAGTCTGTAAGTTAATATTTCCCAGGTTCCCTTGCTAGACCATTTCCAGTTAGGTTCTCCAATTAGGAGGCACTACTGGGAGACTGGAAGGCAGGAGGAGAGAGGAAGGAATTCTCTTCTTCCTTCCACCTTCTTTTGGTTAGCTATCCCTCCAGCATCTTTTGACACTCCTAGCATCAGCTTCGAACCTCCCTCTCAGTGGTCCCATCACCAGCATACAATGCCCCCTTGGCAGTCCCAAAAAGCAGCCACATGGTGACCCTCTAGCAGCTCAGCTCCTAAGGTGGTGGCCCTTCCTCTGCACTCCTAGGTTCTGGTTATATATCTTTCTGGTTATATATCTTTCTGGTTATATATCTTTCCTTTTGTTTCCCCAGTCCTAGGGTTGGGGGCTGCTTTCTATTGTTACCAATCTCAGTGCCCCTTTTTGGGTGTCCCAGTCTTCCACAGAATTGATCTGTGAAATCAGTTCACTATATTAAATACCCTCTGGTTGAAATACCTAGCATGGTTTCTGTTTTTCAGACTGGATTCTGATTGAAACAATATGTAATGTCTTTAATGCATATTAGCTGTTCAACAAGGTTATTTCTCTCCTAGATGATCCCTCTATTGTGTGGAAAGAGATTTTCATTTCTTTTGAGTGCTTGAGCTTTCTCCACAAGGCTCCCAGTATTTCACAAAGACCACTGGCTCTCAGTGAATTTCAAGAGATAGGGCTCAGTAGAATGCTTTTTGGAAAAGTTCTTCAGGTAATTCTTGTGTGTGCTAAAGTTTGAGAAACTCTGGTTTGGATATTTGGAACATAGTACATTAATGAATATGGCTTTTTAACTCTTCATAGTTGGTACAACGTTATTATTTAGTGGCATCTCAATAAATGTTTGATAACAATGCTGACATCTTATTGCAATAATCAGTTGAATAGTCCCCACATCAGTGATATCAAATTCAGATCAACCTTGAGCTGGTTTATGACCATGGTATTAGATGTTTGTGACTCCGGTCCAGATATGAGGGATAGTACAAACGCCCATGGATGTTAAGTGACAGAATTAGATCTTGTTCTGTTGAAATGAGGGGAAGCACCAAGGAAAATTAGCTTCTCAATACCATAGGGCTGTACCACACAGAAATAGTTCAAACCCGGAGATGGGAGGAAACAAAGAGAGGTCAAAAGAAGATGCTACAAACATTTGTCACATTATCTGTTCTCTTGGCTACTTTTACCTTTTTCCTTTCCGCTATTTATTTTTTATGCTTATCTAATCTAAGGAAAACCTTGACCCCATAGCAATATTGCTCCTTTAAGACCATGTTTTTCCCACCCATACCCATACCAATGTTTCCAGATCTAAATCAGAAGCCCACAAAGAGCCCATTGGGTGAGGAATGTTTCTGTGAATGTTAGAGTCTTTGTCCTCATGGAAGAATCAGCAAGGTTTTCATGGAATCTTGTTCTTTGCAATTATTGTTGTGCCAAATGAGATGTAGTCTCATCAGTGGGCTTCTAAATTCCATCTGAAATGAGGAACTGATAGGAAGCCAACAAAGTAGAAAGAAAGGAGCTCAGGGAGGGGTTAGTGTAACATGCTAGGAGACTGCAAATGGTATGACTGACTTTATTATTACTTTAACAAATATATCAGAACTCTCATGTCAAAATGGTGCACTTTTTCCCAACCATGCTGCCATGGCTCCCAACATTTAAAATCTGTCCCCTGGGCTTACTGCACATTTTCTTGAAAAATTCTCCATGGCCTTAAATCTTCTTCTCTGGGTGGATTTGCTCGTTAGAAACAACTGAAGTCATTTGAAAGTAAGTCTGATGACCAAGGTATGTGATCGAGCAGGCACCAACATTATTTGGGCAAACCTGGCTGTAGCCAAAAGAAACCAGGAGTGGAAGGGAGTGTAAACTAGTTGTGAGTACAGTTTTCAAAGAGGAATTGCAAAAATTTCAAATAATGTTTGAAAAAGTTATAGTCTTCCAAGATGACTATTTTAAAGGACAACTCTCATTCTGAGTGTATAGATCACATATGTGTCTTTTTTAATCAACCAAACTTTATAATACTATATTCATAAAGATTGTGCTCATTTCTCTATGTATGAGAGTTGCTGCCTGTTCAGAGTATCTTGCCTGCCTGTCATGACCCAAGACAATAAGATTGTCTGAAAAAAAAAAGCACAAAATTTGGGGAAAATTGGTGTGTAAATCTGTGCCTCTACAACTTATTATCTCTATAATCTTGAACAAACTACTTCACTGAACTTAGGGTTTTTTTTTATCTGTATAATGAGCTTACTAATACCCCAATAGAGTAATTGAGAGGATTAAAGGAAATAATATATGCACATGCCTAGCACAAGGCCTTGGCATAAAGCTCTCAATAAATGAGGACTGTTATTAATGTCAACTTTATCATTACCATCAATGTGTGGAAGTGGTGTCCAGGGAGACTCTGCTCCACCATCCCTCCCATGTAGAGATGCAGATATATCTATTGATATGAACCAGACAGCCAGGGCTGGAACAGCCCCCAACGTGTTCTAAGCAGAACAGAGAAGAGCCATGACAACATACTAGAAGAGTTTCCTCTTTTAATGGTCTCCTACTAGGCCATGGGATCCTCTATAATGAGCAAGTTGCATCATCTCAAAGTACATCAGAATGTTAGAATGCCAATGCAAGGACATCTCATCTACCCAATATCATTGGAGAATGTGGTATTCCACATATCCCAGATAACAAAAGTTTTTTTCTTTCAGAACCAACACTTTCCTCAAAATTTTAATCATTTGGCAGGAAAATCACTCTAAAGTATATTATTCACCTGTCTACTTTTTAATTTTTTTTATTTTTTAAGGAGGTACCAGGGATTGAACCCAGGATCTCATGCATGGGAAGCAGGCGCTCAACCACTTGAGCTACATCCACTCCCCATCTGTCTACGTTTTAAAGCAAAGGACGTGATTTAACTTTTCTGTTGTAACCCAGGGTCATCACTGTAAACACTAAGTACAGCATGGAGGGGTGGCTCAGGGCTGGCTCTACTTTTTGGTTTTTCTGCCTGCTCCTTCCCTGATATAAAGCACTGTCTGGATAAACAGGCTGGAGATGATGCATTCACTCACGGTGGAAACAGGCAGATGCTCAGAAGCCACTGATGTACATGACAGTGACCACACAGTAGTCAGTGGCATGGGTTCTTGGGTAGGCAGACCTGGAGCGAGAGCCTACGTCAGTTGAGTGACCTTGCGCAAATTACTGTACTTAACCTCAGCTTCCTCTTCTATCCACTAGGGAGAAAATATAGTACCTACCACAATGAGGAATCATGAGTCTTAAATGAGAAACATGGATGTCAAGTGCTTAACATGGTGCGGGGCAGTTAGCAAAGGCTTAGTAAACATCTCCTGTGATTGTAGTCACTACCGCTAGCCAGCAAGGTCTCTAGGAAGCTCTGGCTTTCCTACAGCAACACTCAAAAACTCCCGTCCTTTCTTCGTGTGTCTTTTTTCTTCCATCTGCTAAGTCTGATAAAAGAGTAGCTTGAACTGCATGTGGATAAAGCCCTCCACTCCCTTTGTCCCATAATCTGGTGGAGCTCCCGTAGAAGAGAATTTCAGCAAAAAGAGAGCTTCCAGTCATTCGCAAGCCGAGCCAATCCAATCCTTCTCGGGGGTGGGCAAGTTTTTTTATATTGTCCGTATGGGCACTCTCAGTCTCCCCCATCTGGCACCCCTGTGAGCGGTGAAGGCAAAGACAGCAAGAGTAGGAACAGGTTCTGGGGACCAAACATGTCTGTCAGGTCAAGTCTCTAGGCCTCAGTGGGTGGTCCTTGGTGGCAGATGGCAGGTGGCTGGAGGACCCCCAGAGCCACTTGCTTGACACCATCCATGGCACTAAATATAAACATGCTACAGAGTGATGGTGGCTGCGGCGGTCTGATGGGGATTCGGGAGGCTGTGCAGCTCTCCAAGTAGTTATTTTCTACCTTGTGTATTCTGTAGGGGGTTAATTAACATCCTCAATGGTATACTATTCTGGCTGTTTCACCACTAGGGGATATAATTTAAGGTCACTCAGAAGTTAAGTGAAGACAACAACAACAGCTGCAGCCTTTCCCTATAGTGCAGATTGCAAGGTGCTGAGCAGGTCCCAGCACCATGGTGCTTTGTTATGAGCAAGCACCACTAGTCAACCAACTATGGGCACCTGAATCAACTTACCGAGTGCATGCCACTGGGCTAGGGCTCAAGCCTTTGCATCATCTTCATGGCTAAAACATGTTACTCACAGCACTCACTGCCGCCAAAGTGACATTCCCAAGATAAGTGGCAGATCTGGAACTATCTGCAAATTTTTTTTTTAAGATTTATTTTTATTTATTTATTTATCCCCCCCCCTTGCTGCTTGTGCTTGCTGTGTCCATTTGCTATGCATTTTTCTGTGTCTGCTTGTCTCTCTTAGTTGCATCATCTTGCTGTGTCAGCTCACCCTGCCGTGCGGGCTGGCTTGCCTTCACCAGGAGGTCCCGGGAACCGAACCCTGGGCCTCCCATATAGTAAACGGGAGCCCAACCAATTGAGCCACAGCTGCTTCCCCATATCTGCAAATTTTAAATATATTTTATTTCCCTAGTCCAGTTCTTTCTCCCCTACACAAACTTGATTTACATATGAGCAGGTATGCCTTACTTTATACAGCAGTGATTTTTTGAAAAGTTGAAGTGTATCAAGTTTTTATAAAACAAGTTATACTTTAAATGAATCGGGTAACTTTGAATTTGTGTTAGTTCACTATTGTTGTGTAACAAATCACTCCCAAACCATAGTGGATGAAGACAATAGTAAATATTGATTTTTCTCACAGTTTCTGTGGATCAGCAATTCAAAAGTGCCTCAGCTGGGCAGTCTGGCTTGGACTCTCTCAAAATCAAGATGTCAGCTCCAGCTGCAGTCCCTGGGGGAGTCTGCTTCCAAGATGGCTCACTCATGGGGCTGATAGTTTGGTGCTGGTTGTTGGCAGAGACCTCACTTTGTACCCACCTGGGCCTTACAGGCCACTTGAATGTCCTCACAACACAGCAGCTGACGTCCCCCAGACTGAGAGAACCAGGAGAGAGAGAACCAGGCAAAGGCTGTCCTCTCATGACTCAGCCTCAGAAGTCACAAAGTATCCCTTCTGCCATACTCTGTTCATTAGAAGGACGTCTCTCAGTTCCACTCACATTGGGAGAGAAGGGAATTGAGCTCCACTTTTGAAGGAATCAGTGTCAAAGGATTTGTGAACATATTTTAAAGCCAGATATTTAGGGGTGAATCATTCATTCATTTAACAAATACTTATTGAGTACCTATTATGTGCCTACACTGTTGTACGTGCTCAGGATACATCATGGACAAAAACAGAGTTAAATTCTCATGGAGAGAGACAAAAAAGCCATAAGCATAATACGTACATTTTATAATGTGTGGGAGGTGCAAGTGCTCTGAAGAGGGAAAAGGATCAGGGAGAGAGAATTCAGGAATCCTTAAGTCAGGTTACATTTTAAATAGGGACATCAGACTTGTCCTCATTGAGAAGGTGGGAGAGTAGCAGGAGATGAGTTTGGAAAGGCAATGGGGCCAGGTGGCATCGGCCTTATAGGACATTGTAGGACCTCTGGCCACACAGAGATGACCGCTGAGCCCAGCCTTTCCCTCTGAACCCTGGTCATTGTTACCGTGCTCTCTCCTTGGGTGCAGATGGGGAGAGAAGTTTCTCTGCAGCCCGGGAGAACTGCCAGGATTCCCCACCCCAGATGCCCTGAGGAGAAAACATCCCTGTGGCCATTGCCAGCTACTGGGCCCACCCCTAGATAGGCTGCGGGGAGCCTGTGAGTACAACAAAGTGCACCTGAGGGCCAAGAACAGGTATCTCTCTCAGCCCTAAAGAGATGAGGTTTGGAGGAGCAGCACCTTTGCAATGCTGAATGTGTGATTGGTTATTTAAATTCAATCCTGGTGTTTCTATAACTGGAGGCCAGCTCCAGACCACACCCCAGTGGAGCTGCCCAGCTCAGGGACAGCAGAATTTTGAAGGTCACTGAATCATGAAAGGGGAGGAGTTAGAAGAAGGACATTCCAAGTGTGGGTGTGGCCACCGAGGAGTCCACACATTGCTGGACTTAGACTCATTCAGGAACCCCTTGCTGATGGGTCAACCAGGGGAGGGAGGAGCTGGGGATGAAGCAGGGTCGGGTGGGTTTCAGAGTGAGGATTAAACAAGGCACTGATTCAGCTGCCCAGGCTCAGCAGGAGGGGCCCAAGGGCAGGCCAGGCAGGGATGGGGGTGTTTGCACAAGAGCTGTGTGAGTCCTAATCGAAGGGTCAGTCACTGACCTGGGGAGCATGGTGACTGAGACTGCGGGACACACGGCCCCTCAGCCTCCCACACAGCCTGCCTGATGGAGAGGGGCGCCCTCAAGGGAAAAAAGGGCAGAAGGCACAGGTGGGTCCTGGCATTGGCTGGAGGGCCTGAGGGAGGGCTGTGCATGTAGCAAGAGATGGCACCCTGATATGATCATCCAGCCGAGTCCAGAGGACCTTTGCTCAAAGATGGTTGTGAGGAGACAATGAACGAGAAACCTCCACCGCTAGAGACGCTGTAGGTACCTGGTGCCCAAGGGGAGATCAGCTAACATTGGAGTGTGTCTACCTCCTCCTCCATCCCCAGTGTATCAGAAAGAACATCTACAGCCATATCTAAAGCCTGTGGAGCCTGATGGTCAGAGGTACAGGACCCAGATACAGCTTCACCAAGGAGTACTTACTCCAAGGACAGTGTGTACAGTGGTTAAAAGGCAGAGGCTGGGTTGGGGCGAGCAGACCTAGTTTTGTATGCGGGCTTTGCCATTTATTAGCTGTGTCTTGGAGAAGTCTCCAAAGTCTCTATCAACAGGGAGAATAATACCCCCTCACAGAGCGGGTGAGAAAGTAAATAAGATTAAAAACATTTAACACAGTTCCTGGCCTACAGGAAGTACTGGACAAATAGTTGCTATTTTTATTGTTACTATTTTTACAAATGTTGTGGACAGCCAGTGTGGGGGGGTGGTTTGGTTTTGTTGCCCAGCATCTCTTCCTTTGGAGAAACTGCCCCCCCCACACACACACACACTGCCCACTTGGTTCTGGTGTCCAGTTCATCCTAGGACAGGGGACAGGTAAGTGACCAAGTTGGGCCAATCAAATTCCCTCTCCTAGGAATTGGAATTCTGAGTGACAAGACAGGGAAGCAGTTGGAGCAGAGTCATCCTGTCAAAGGAAATTCCATGTGGAGTTCCTAGACCTGTTATCCCTCCCAGGATCTGGTATCCACCTCACTCTTCTACTCTGAGATTGGCTGGCTCGCTCCCAAAGAGCCCCTCTTTAGCTTAAGCCAGAGTTGTTTTTTACTGTTTACAGCCCAGTGTCCCTGCCTGCCAAAGCATCCATGCGATGAGGTGTCTCCATAGACGAGAACCCAGGACCCAGGCTGTGAAAGCGAATGTGCCTTCCCACTTCCTCCCTTCTCTCTTCACTTTTCTGGCCACTTTCTTTTATGAATTTAATTTTTAAAAAAATTTTATTGAAGTATATCATTCATACACGAAAATACATAAACAATAAGTGTATAGTAAAAGTTGTGAACTTATAAAGCAAACTGCATAACATTGTACAGGGGTCCCATACATCAACCCACCACCAACACCTTGCATTGCTGTGAGACATTTGTTACCAATTATGAAAGAATGTTGTCAAAATCTTACTACTAACTATAGTCTATATCTTACTTTAGTCTATTTTCCTCCAACACACCCTATTATTATTTTTTAAAATGTATTTCCTTTACAGAAGTTGTGAACTTACAAAACAATCATGCACATGTGTAGAATTCCCACACAACACCCCTTCAGCAACACATCACACTGTGGTGGAACATTTGTTACAGATTACGAGATAATATCATCAGACTACTACCACCAACCATGGTCCACAGCATACATTTGACACACTTTTTTCATACTCCCCCATTATCAACACAGTACATCTTTGGCATAGATGCATGAATATTACAGTATTGCTGTTAACCACAGTCCATAGGTCACACCAATTTTATTTTTCCCATGCTTCTCCACATTCCCACCACCCTGCAATAGTGACATACATCTGCTCTAGCTCAGAGGACACTCTTGCATCTGCACCATCAACCACAATTCTCATCCACCTCTTGGTTCACTGTGTTATTGAGTCCCTAGGTTATACTCTGGCTTTCTTTCAATTGACATTTACATCCCTAGACTTCCCTTTCCAGCCACAATCCCATTTATAAACCAGCTGTTACTCACTATAATGTGTTGCCATCAACTCTATACATTTCCACACTTTTACAGTCAAGTTAATTAAAACTTCTACATACACTAAGCATCAGTAGTGTTATTCAGCCCTCCTCTTATCTCCTAATAACCTATACTCTAGGTTTTAACTCCATGAGTTTATTCTTCATTTTTAGTTCATATTAATGGGACCATGCAATATTTGTCCTTTTGTGTCTGGCTTCAAGATTCATCCATGTTATCATATGTATCCCAAGTTCATTTCCTCTTACTGCAGCATAGTATTCCGTTGTATGTATATACCACATTTTTCTTATTCATACATTGGTTAATGGACACTTGGATTGTTTTCATCTTTTGGCAATTGTGAATAATACTGCTATAAACAGTGGTGTGTAGATGTCTGTTTGTGTCACAGTTTTCAGTTCTTCTGGATATATTCCTAGTAGAGGAATTGCTGGATCATATGGCAGTTCTATATTTAGCTTCCTGAGGAACCACCCAACTGTCTTCCACAGAGGCTGCACCATTTTACAATCCCACCAACAGTGAGGGGGTATTTCTATTTCTCCACATCCTCCCCAGCACTTATTGTTTTCTGTTTTTTTTAAATAATGGACATTCTATGCGGTGTGAGATGATATCTCATTGTCATTTTGATTTGCATTTCCCTAATAGCTAGCGATATGGAACATTTTTTCATGTGTTTTTTTGGCCATTTGTTTTTCCTCTTGGGAGAAATGTCTATTTAAATCTTTTGCTCAGTTTTTAATTGGATTGCTTGCTCTTTTATTGTTGAGTTTTGATCTCTTTATATAGAATGGAAATCAAATCTTTATCAGATATGTGGTTTCCAAATATTTTCCCTCATTGAGTGGGCTGCCTTTTCACCTTCTTGATGAAGTTCTTTGAATCACAAAAATGTTTAAGTGTGAGGAGGTCCATTTATTCATGTTTTCTTTCATGGCTCCTGCTTTTGGCATAAGGTTTAAGAATCAACCACTAGATCTTGAAGATGTTTTCCTACATTTTCTTCTAGGAGCTTTATGGTTCTTGCTTTTATATTTAGGTCTTTGATCCATTTTGAACTAATTTTTGTATAAGGTGTGAGATAGGGGTTCTCTTTTTTTCTTTTGGCTATGGATATCCAGTTCTCCCAGCACCATTTGTTGAATAGATTGTTCTGCCTGAGCTGGGTTGTTTGACAGACTTGTCAAATATCACTTGATGAACACATATTGAAGCATTGCTGCAAACCATGTATTATACTTTAAACTAATGAGGGATGTTGTTGATGTGGGAAATTGTGGAAGAGGGATGGAATGGGGCATATGGGAATACCTTATATTTTTTATGTAACATTTATATAATCTAAAACTACTTTAAAAATAAAAGAAAATTAATTTAAAAAAATCACTTGACCATAGATGTTAGGGTCTGTTTCTGAACTATCAATTTGGTTCCATTAGTCTATGCATCTATCTTTATGCCAGTAACATGCTGTTTTTACTACTGTAGCTAGGTATTATGATTTAAAGTCTGGAAGTAAGAGTCCTCCAACTTTGCTTTTCCTTTTGAAGATGTTTCTGGCTATTCAGTAACCCTTACCCTTCCAAATAAATTTGGTAATTGTGTTTTCCATTTGTTTTAAAAATGCTGGTGGAATTTTTATTGGGATTGCATTGAATGTGTATATCAATTTGGGTAGAATTTACATCTTAATGATATTTAGTTTTCCAATCCATGAGCATGGAATGTTCTTCCCATTATTTAGTTCTTTTTTATTTTTTATTTCTTTTAACAATGCGTTTTAGTTTTCTGTATACAAGTGCTTTATATCCTTTGTTAAGTTTACTACTAAATATTTGATTCTTTTAGTTGCTATTGTAAATGGAATTTTTTTCCTGACTTCCTTCTCAGGATGCACATTATTAGTGTATAGAAACTCTACTGATTTTTGTGTATTGATCTTGTATCCTGACAACTCTACTGCAATTGTTTATTAACTCTAGCAGCCTTGTTGTAGATTTTTCAGGACTTTCTAGGTATAGGATCATATCATCTGTGAATAGTGAAAGTTTTACTTCTTCCCTTCTTACTTGGATGCTTTATATTTCTTTTTCTTGCCTGGTTGCTCTAGCTAAAATCTCTAGCACTATATTGAACAACAGTGGTGACAGTGGGCATCCTTGTCTTGTTTCTGATCTCAGCAGAATAGCTTTCAATCTTTCACCACTGAGTAAAATGTTAGCTGTGGGTTTTTCATATATGGCCTTTATCATATTGAGAAAGTTTTCTTCAATTCCTATCTTTTGTAGTATTTTTATCAAGAAAGGATGCTGTATTTTGTCAAATGCCTTTTCTGTGTCAATCAATAGGATCATGTAATTTTTCTTCTTTGATTTATTAATGTGGTGTATTACACTGATTGATTTTCTTGTGTTGAACCACTCTTGCATGCCTGGTATAAAACCCACTTGATCAGGATGAATAATTCTTTTAATGTGTTGTTGGATTCAATTAGCAAGTATTTTGTTGAGGATTTTTGCATCCGTATTCATTAGGGAAATGGGTCTGTAATTTTCGTTTTTTGCAATGTCTTTATCTGGCTTTTTGGTATTAGGATGATATGGGCTTCAAAGAATGAAATTGATAGCATTCCTTCTTGTTCAATTTTTTGGAAGAGCTTGAGTAAGATTGGTATTAAATCTTCTTTGAATGCTTGGTAGAACTCACCTGTGAAACCATCTGGTCCTGGGCTTTTCATTTTGGGGAGTTGTTTGATGACTGTTTCAATCTCTTTACCTGTGATTGGTTTGTTGAGGTCTTCTATTTCTTCTAGGGTCAGGGAAAGTTGTTCATACATTCCTAGGAATTTTTCCATTTCACCTACATTGTCTAGTTTTTTTGGCATACAATTGTTCATAGTATCCTCTTATGACCTCTTTTGTTTCTGTGAGGTCAGTAGTAATGTTCCCATTTTCATTTATGATTTCATTTGCGTCTTCTCTCTTTTTTTCTAGCTAAGGGTTTGTCAATTTTGTTAATCTCAAAGAACCAACTTTTGGCTTTGTTAATTGTATTGTTTTTTTGTTGTTAATTTCATTTATTTCTGCTCTGATCTTTGTTATTTCATTCTTTCTACTTGCTTTGGGATTAGTTTGCTGTTCTTTTTCTAGTTTCTCCAGCTGTGTAGTTAAGTCTTGATTTTAGTTCTTTCTTCTTTTTCAATGTAAGCAATGAGGGCTATAAATTTCCCTCTCAGCACTGCCTTTGCTGCATCCCATAGGTTCTGATATGTTGTGCTCTCGTTGTCTTTTGTCTCAAGATATTTATTGATTTCTCTCTAAATTTCTTCTTTAACCCACTGATTATTTAAGAGTATGTTGTTTAATCTCCATATATTTGTGAATTTTCCTTTTTTCTGCCTCTTGTTGATTTCCAACTTTATTCCCTTATGATCAGAGAAAGTGCTTTGTATAATTTTGATCTTGTTGAATTTATTGAGATATGCTTTGAGAACCAACATATGGTCTATCCTAGAGAAAGATCCATGAGCACTTGAAAACAATGTATATCCTGCTTTTTTGGGGTGCAATGTTCTGTATATGTCTATTAGGTTTCATCCATTTATCATATTATTCAAGCTCTCTGTCTCTTTATTGATCCTCTGCCTAGATGTTCTATCCAATGCTGAGAGTGTTGTACTGAAGTCTCCAGCTATTATTGTAAATACTTCTATTTCTCCCTTCAGTTTTGCCAGTGTATGCCTCATGTAAATTGGAGCATCCTGTTTAGGTGCATATACATTTATGATTGTTATTTCTTCTTGGTACATTGCCCCTTTTGTTAATATACAATGTCCTTCCTTGTCACTAATAACAGTTTTGCTTTTAAAGTATATTTCATCTGATATAAGTATAGCTACCCTGGCTTTTTTTGGTTACCACATGTGTGGAATATCTTTTTCCAGCCTTTCACTTTCAGTCTATTGGTATCTTTGGGTCTAAGGTAAGTCTTTTGTAGACAGCATATGGATGACTCATATTTTCTTATCCATTTTGCCAGTCTGTGTCTTTTGATTGGGGAGTTTAATCCGTTAACATTCAATGCTATTACTGTAATGGCAGTTCTTATTTTACTCATTTTGATCTTTGGTTTATATCTGTCATATTTTAGTTTCACCACTTTTTGGACACTTTTAGGTACTTTTACTGATATAATCTTCATTTCTAGACTCTCTTCCAACCCTCTCTCTCCTGTCTTCTCTTTTCAGGCTGAAGCACACCCTTTAGTATTTCCTGCAAAGCCAGCCTCTGTTATAAATTCTGTCAGTTTCTGTTTAATCTGTGAATATTCTAAACTTGCCCTTATTTTTGAAAGACAATCTTGCTGGATATAAGACTCTTGGGGAAGCGGATGTAACTCAAGCAATTAGGCTCCCATCTACCATATGGGAGGTCCCAGGTTTGTTTCCAGGACCTCCTGGTAAAAGCGAGCTGGCCCGTGCAGCAAGCTGGCCCATGCAGCAAGCTGGCCCACGCGATGTGCTGGCCTGAATGGAGAGCTGGCCTGTACAGAGAGCTAGCGTGGTAAAAAGAGACAAAGAGGAGAGACAATGAGAGACATAACAAAGCAGGGAGCTGAGGTGGCTCAAGTGATTGAGTGCTTCTAAAATTTTCCTCTTTAACCACATTCAAATATATAATTCAGTGATGTTACCTACATTCACAATATTGTGCTACCGTCACCACCATCCATTACCAAAACTTTTCCATCTTCCCAAATAGAAACTCTGTACATTTTAAACCTTAACTCCCTATTCCAACCATTCTTAAATATTAAAGTCTTAGATCTCCTAGTTTCTTTTGTATTTGTCAGACTGTTGATTTTTAAAAATTATTACATAATAGTACATAAATATATTCTCATTGCCAAAGATTCAAACAATACAGGGGGTAGATAGGTAAACATGAAAGTTTCCCAGTCCTGTTCCCAAAGGTAATCACTGTTAATAGTTTGGTATGATAAGACACTTTCTAGCACATAAACAAATTCCTTCTGAGTTAATACAGAAATAATAAACTGGCTTCATGAAAGATTCAGACCACATATGTCTATGTATGTGTGAGTTTCTGCATGTGGATTTTATTATTTTTTATTTATTATTTTTTTAAAGATTTATTTTTATTTGTTTATATATACCCCCTCGCTGCTTGTGCTTGCTGTGTTCATTTGCTTTGTGTCTTTTCTGTGACTTCTTGTCTCCCCCTGCTGCAGCATCCCGCTGAGCCAGCTCACTGCACGGCAGCTTGCTTGCTCACGGCGGCTTGCCTTCTCTGGGAGGCCCCGGGAACCGAACCCGGGGCCTCCCATGTGGTAAACCAGAGCCCTACCAATTGAGCCAATTGAGATGGTTCCCTGCATGTGAATTTTAATTTGTTCATTTGGCCCATGAGAATTATTTAACATTTGAACTGTTTACCCAGCATCTGAATATTTGGAGAAGCGTGTTAAAATCCAGATTCTCAAACTCTCTTAAAAACATGGAAAATGTGGCAACACTGGGCCCATACACCCCTATTAGGAAGAGATACCATTTTTACAGTTCTCCCAATCACCACTTGACCTGTCCTCCTTTATATTTCTTTCTTGGCTTCTGTCAGTGTTGGAACTGGTGCCCCCTGGGCTAAGGTGTTGGTGTGTGTTCTCTAAGTTGTAACATATCCATCCACTGGCTAATAACAGATTAGTCTACCAAATCATAGGAGGGCCTGCCAGACAGGAAAGCATAAATGGTGGAGGCCTCCCTTCAGAATGACATGGAAAGGGATAGATTGGGGTCAACTGGACTTTGGTTCAGTGGGAGTGGTGGACCTGAAAGGGAGGATACCTTCATTGACTGCAGACTGAATACTGACCCTGAACCCCTGAGTCTGTCTATTCCATGTATTTTCTCCAGCACAGATTCCATGGCAGCAAAACACACTTCGGACCTCTAAATGGAAGAATAGTAAAGATGAAGATCAGATGAGGCAGGAAGCAGCTATGGGGAAGGACACACAGTTGAGCTATCTGTCATCATGAACACCATGTCTTGGCCACTGCTCGCCTTCACAGCTGATTACCCAGGCTGACTCCTCACCACTTACTTCACAGCCAGGGAAGTTGAAACGGCAAACACTATCCCTTAGCAAAATCCCTTGAGCATCAAATGCAAGTGGGCTTTTGGTACATGTAGGTCCCATTCCTCTACACAATTCTTGCATCTTATTTAACTTGGTAAATAGCTACACATCCATTAATCCAAGGCAAATCATGATCTAATCCTATGTGAATGGTAAAGAATACAGATTTTATGAACTTTTATATTGAAAAGGATTATGGAGCATCTGGTAAGATCTTTTCTGTGGGCAAGTACTTCGTTGTAAGAATATATTCCATATTTTTCAAAGGGAGAGAACACTTCTGGTCCATTTTAAATCACTGCTATGTGGATAAAATTTAGCATTTTCTTTTTTAAAATCTCATAGGTGTTTTGGAGGGTTTGGGGCAAAGAGAATGGCTAGGCCTCACCATTGGCCATATGTTCAGTTGTCTGTAGGGCACAGAGCCAAGGGCCTTGACTTCTGCTGGTCTGCAGTCAATTAAAGACCTCAGGGACACTTTTCACAGAAGAGCAGTGTGACCCCTGTTTTGCCCGCCGTCGTCTCCTTACTCCACCTCCAACCTTCCTCCTCCTTTCCTGCCAGCCTCACTCCCAAGGGTCCTATAAGAAGTGTCCAGTTAGCCCTCAGCTCTGAGACCTGTACAGAGAGCATAGAAACAGTGTAGCCACTGTTAATGTTTATGACCTTGCTCCCAATAAGATACCAGCCTTTCCTCCACTAAATTTTACTGGGGAAAGGAAAGGGTTGTCTTTGGTCAAACTTCCATCTGGAAAAGAAGTAAAGGGCTGTTTAATGGGGAATGTAGACAGAAGGATTCAGGGTCCCTACATAAACACTCTTTTAGGATGCAGCCAAGGAGAAAAGAAAGAAGGGAGTGAGGAGATAAATTATATGTTATTTCTCTCCTCTCTCAAATTAAATTTATTCCTGGCTTTTCTTTCATCTAATACTGTTATCATATTTTCTCTTGGTTGCTTCTCATTATTGCATAGAAAAATGGAATCCTGCACCATGATTGAATCTAAATACTCAAATCATTTAAGATATACTACTCCTGGGACATACAGCAAAATGTAATAAGTTTCTCAAAATGTGACCTAATTATAACTGTCCTTTTAAGTTTTATTTCCCTCAGGGACCAAATGTCTGCAGTTAAAAATAATTCTTGAAACAGGTCCATGTTGCCACAAAACTTTTCAGAGTCTCTTAAATGTTATCCATATTCCCAGTTTATTTTTCTCTTCTGTTCTGTGTGTGATAAAAGCCAGACAGCCAGGAGAGACAAGAGGCCAGGGCACACATCAGAAAGGAAACCTATTGGGCCAGAATTCTCACAGACAACGCCTTCCCATCTGATTAGACGAGGGATCAGGTTACCACTGGTTCACTGATAATCTGTGCACCAGTGACCCCCATACCCCGCCTGCTCTCAGCCCCCACGTGAGCCTTGGATCTTCAACAGTCAGAACTCTTTGTCCTGTCCTCTCCATCCCTCCTCCCATGAAAACCAGGCTCACAGGCTTTGAGCTTGGATTCTGTGAAAGTATTGTTGCTGCCTCCAAATGTTCCTTGAGGTGCTCAGGCTTCATTCCCCTTCCATCCTCATGGTCCAAAGTGTTCATGGTCTCCTTCTGATGTCCGTTTCAGCCAACCTGCTTTTAAAGGCCATTCTGTCTTTCTGAACAGAGAAGGCCCACTCTCTTTCTGGTTAGTATCCCTTGCTTTATTGCACTGATTCGTATAGACCTGGCTCCTAACGGTGAGGTTTCCTAAGGACACGTTCAGAAGACTTTGCCCTTTCAACTTCATTTAACTCTTTCTTTCTTTCTTTTTTTTTTTCTTTTGTTAAATAGCCCTCCCCTTTCTGCTTGCTCTTGCTGTGTGTTCATTTGTGTGTGTGTGTG